>OX459049.1:12358925-12510154 GCA_949775005.1 Orthosia gothica
TTCATATTTATTAACTTAAGAAATCAAATACTGCCGTACAAACTTCAACATCCTCTATTTCGTCTTTTGGGGGTCGTTTCAAAAAAACTATTAATGACACCTTTTTATTAGGTAGGTATTTAACTCAGGTATTTAAGTCAAGTTTCAAATTTTGTTAACCTAAGAAATAAGATTCTTCAAAAACACTAACACACCCTAAATCGTCTTTTGGGAGTAGTTTCAAAAGACTAATAATGATAAACTTTATTGTTTATTTAGGTTGGTATTTAAGTCAAGTTTCAAGTTTATTAACCCAAGAAATAGGTTTCTTCAAAAACACTTTAACATCGCCTTAATCATCTTTTGGAGGTAGTTTAATAAAAAAAATAACAACCTTCAATATTCATTTAGGTTAGTATTTGTGCCAAGTTTCAAGTTTAGTGACCCAAGAAATCAGATTTTTCCATTCAAACTTCACACCGCCGAAATCATAAGTTGGGGGTAGCTTCGAAAAACTAATAATACCAACCTTTATCATTTACTTAGATTACTATTATCGGCAAGTTTCAAGAATTTTAAATTTAGATTTTTCATCCAATCTTTTAAACCCCTCTTTACCCCCTAAGGGGTAGAATTCCCAAAAATTCTTGATGCTCACTTTCGTCATATGAGGAACATTGTTGCTAAATTTCATGCATCTGGGCTTAGTGGTTTTGACTGTGCGTTGATCGATCAGTCAGTAAGTCAGCCATTTTCGTCTTTTATATTATAAAGCTGACCCCCGCGGCTTCGCTCCCATCAACTGGCTATCTACCTACCTATCTACCCTACCTACCTAACTACCTACCCATCCACCTACCTTACCTACCTACCAATCTCCTCACCAATATACAATGCAAATGTAACCAACTTTTGTTTCTACCGGCGCGGCGCGATCTAATTAAATTTTAGAACACAAAAGCTGCTATTGTGATTTAACTATGATAGTGAGATATATTCTCTCATTGTCTTTACTGTAGTAAATAATAAGTACTTTAATCATGTAGTACAACATTTTTATGTATCATCAATAGTTTTCTCAGCGCACGCCAACTAATGAATTTTATAGGCAAAATATTGCTACTTTGAGTTACATTATTGCAATTTTAATAAGGATTCCTATTTTTTTTGGAAATAAATTATAGCCTATGTTACTCGGGAATGATGTAGCTTTCCAAAGGTGAAATAATTTTTTAAATCGTTTCAGTAGTTTCGGAGCCTATTCGGTACAAACAAACAAACAAACATACAAAAAAATTGTTCCTCTTTATAATATTGGTATAGATAGATACTAATCGTAATAAGTACTAAATCTTAAGCGAATAAATTACCAAGTAATATTAAAAGGTATATACAAGTAACTTAAAATAAAAAGACATTCACATTACTACACACTAGTATTCACTGTTGCGCCTCTGGATGCGCTTGAACACTACCTTGTGAGCAGTGGACAGTTCCTCCACGTCAAATTTTTATGTGTTGCCTCTTCTGTGTTGTCACTGGTTATTGTTTGTATAATTTATGTGATGTAACTGTTTTCCTTGTTTTATTTTGTGTTGTTTATTTGTATTGTTTATTGTCTGTATATATTTTTTTGTTTTTTGTATATTTCATTCAAAATTTTGTAAGTGTACCTATGGACAGCAAGTCTGAAATAAACGATAATTTATTTATTTATTAGTACTACAAACAAATAACAACAGATAGATAGGGCATATACATATAACTAAACTGTTAATAGGGCAAAATTTGAACGCTATTCCTCTGTTCTAGACACTGACTGTATCTAGAATGTTGCAGTGCCCGACACTGACACTTACATTTACCAACATTTTTTTTTATGTACATTATGTATGCCATAAATTTAATTTGTATTAAGCTTTTTTTACTCATTCATCTTTTTCACTTTGTTAAATTCAGTTTTTCAATAAAGAAGCTGTTTTTTTAAGTTTATTGATTCATAAATGATGTTGAAAAAGTGTAAAAATCCTTCTGACATGTTTTGTTACATTTGAGGTGTAATCACATGTAATTCATATTAAAGAAAATTTGAAAACCTCTGTTAAAAAAAGAAACCTTTATTACCAAAGTTAAGTATCTTCGCGTGCCATTTCCTAAAAAAATTCGACCTACAATAGAACCACCTGAACGCTTCAGTATTTTCATCAAACTGCCACTTCAATTCATTTTACATAATATCTGTACGTGTCTAAATAAATCTAATTTCAATTGTATGATACTTAAACTTGTTCATAAACAGTTAAACAATTTCATGTAGCACACAAAAAGTGTGCAGTGTTAACAGAGAAGGATTTGTGCTGTTGTGGTTTAAAAATCTAATCACTTTACCTACTTGAACAGATGATTGATGTGCCTATCTTCATGTCCAAGCAATTACTGTCCATACCAGGTTGCCTGGAAGAGATCGCATAATGCCCTAAGGCCGCCCATTGTATATGTATTAGACTTAAGTTTCTTTTTGGTAATGTATTTTATGGTGTACAATAAAGCATATAATACATAATTAATAAATAAATAAATATTACTATAGAATTTAAAGACTTTGAATTCGCTTCTCGCTTGTATATCTTAAATCTATGATTGAAATAGTCTATTATAGCAGGCATAATTTTTAAATTACAAGAAACCAATCTATCCTGCATAAATATTCAGGCAAAAGCTTTTTAATTAGGTACCTACTACTTTGATCTCAAATATAAGGGGCTTTTTTTAGCTTTTTGTAACGAATTTTATTATGATGTTGTTCTTACTTTAGTTTTTAGGGTCCCATACCAAAAGGGTTAAAACGGTCTGTCTGTCCGTCTCTCACCAGGCTGTATCTCATGAACCGTGATAGCTAGAGAGTTTATATTTTCACAGATAATGTATTTTTATTTCCACTATAACCACAAATACTAAAAGCAGAATAAACTAAATATTTAGGTGGGGTGCCCATACAACAAACGTGTTTTTTTGCTGTTTTTTTGCGATAGTGGTACGGAACCCTTTGTGCGCGAGTCCGACTCGCACATGGCCGGTTTTTTCTTTTACTGAACCTACTAATTGAATATAAAAATAAAAGTGTATTAAGCCCTTCATGCTGTCAGAGAAAAGGACACTAATGACGCTTTTCAATACTGTACAAATGGAAGAAAAAGTGTTCACGAAGTACGTAGGTAGAAGGTACTTTTAGTAAGGCATAAAATATGAATGGTGTAAAAAAACTGTGGTAAACTATGTGTACTCTTTAAAAAAATTAAGGGTAAGTAAGTCATCATCATCATCTTCCTAAACCTGCAATGCTGAATTGCGGTGTCCTTAAAAGAGTCTCGCAGTTAAAATGTCTGGGCTACTGGGTCACCGAGACGCTTGTAGATGATATTGATATAGATAGGGAGCTTAGAGCTTTGTCTGGTAGAGCTGGCATATATTATCTGCTAGCTCGTAGGTTCGCGCGCAGTAAGGTTTCCTTGTCCCATGTTACTTGGGCGTTTTCTTCTTCCATTCCGACCTGTTAACCGTCACACTATCACGAAAATTTCAAAACTAATAAATGAAAGCAAAAAATAATATAGCTAATAATATTTTCACACCACCCACCTGCTCGACAATGCTTTACCTCTTGGGAGGTGAAGTTGTATGAAACTCCCAGTAAAGTGATTTAAATTGGGAATTTGGAAAACTCTAAGTAGGTAATAACGCCCATATGGCGTTGTAATAGGTTTATTCGAAAATCGAACTAGCCACCACAAAGACAACTCAAAAAAAAGGTGTGATTTCAAAGAATGTAAAACAAAAGACGGTGTTAGGTGCTGTTATTTTCAGTGAATTTTATTGCAATATTCGTGTTGACAAAAAATAACACCCAGACATTTCTAAAACTTTTGCGTCAATAACTTATCACCAAGAACTTATCCTATGATAATTGTTATAACTGTTTTCCTATGAGTTCCACCCTTTTCGATGTTGAACCAAGATAGACCATTTACAAAGTCAGTGTAAAATTGTCGTATCTGACATTTGAGCTAAATATAGAGCGGCTCGCATACAGAAAGCAATACTTGGGCCTGGAAGTTGTCTTGCTAACCACTGAGGCGACCACAGCTTCGCTAGGCACGTTTTTGTGATTCCAGGCACGTTTTGATGTTATTTCGACATCAGTCTATTCGTCTGTTTGTGTTGTTATCTCGTTACCGTCAAGATGTGATGTATTGTAGGAATGTAGTAATGGAACTTTAATCTTACCATTTAATTAATTTATAAGCGTATAACACACGAGTATGAAGATCACATTACAGAAAACGCAGAGTTGTAAAACCTCCCGATGCCGCCCCGCACGATGGCCGGATGAGGACCGTAGGAGTCCACTTGATGCGAGAAGCACAGGACCAGTCTATGAGACAAAGCTTGAGGGCGGCCTATGCCCAGCAGTGGACGTCTTTCTTCTATAATGATGGTGATGATATCATACATAGGTAGTTCGATCGCAAATATTATGCTTCATTCGCTTTTACTTAAATTAATATATCGCAGCGAGCGCAGAACGCGCTAAAAATACTCGCGCTGTATAATAATTACAAAATTACTTTGTAACGAAGTCATTAATTTGGATGTACCGATTAAAGTTTCCCTTCGTTACACCGACAAAGTTGATGCGATAAATTCTTCTCGATATTTCCCGGACATCCACCACGGCAGTAAATTGAAAAAGAAAAGAAAAGATGATTGATTAATTTATTTAAAGATTTTGAAATAACCCTTATTATTTTATTTTTAAACTTGCTATGTATGTGATGCTTGGAAGTGTTTTCGGGTCAAATCTTGCAACTGAATTTTATAGCAGTTTTCCACCACCGATTAAGATGAAATTTTGTATACACCTTTAGTTTGGATGACAATGCATGGTTAGCTAAGTGACGAAATTCTAAATCCAATATGGTGGACGGCCCAAGGTGACGGATTAGTATTTTTTTGTGCACTGCCATGATATGGGTATCAAATGAAAGGGTTTGAAAAAAGGTTTTTTAATTAATAATTATATTTATAATTAATTCCAAAAACCTATGTTTAAAAGTTTATTCGCTGAAAAAAACGTAACTTCACTGTCAATTCTAAGTTGTCAGAGCGGTTGCGGATTGAGATGCGACCGTTGTTTCTTTTCAAGTGTATCTACTGGCTTGTTCCCACAGCTCTGCACCTGTGGCCCATTCCATGTGGACCTGTCGGAAGTAACAACAACAGTAATAGTAACTCGTCTGTTTGTTACGGTTCCTTGCCTAAAATAAGTTGACACAATTTAGATGATACAGATATAGCATAGAATTAGATTGGTCATGGACAAGGATATACGATACCTTTTATTCCCAAGAGTAATTTATTTTATGACTGACTTTAGTTGTCAACCTTCATGTGGGCGAGGCTACTCGCAGAAGGTAGTATGTGATACTCTTACTGCACAGTATAGTTAGTTTGTGTTGTTTAAAATAGGCTCCGTTATTGGACACGTGCCGTGCGGTGTAGCGACCGGCGGTGTAGCGCGTAGGCGTTTCGTAGCCGATGAGCAGCTTAGCAGTGAGCAGTTTAATGTAGTTTTAATTAAACGTCAATGAATGTACTTTAATAGAAGAAAACACATAAACGAGAGACAACCAAATAACCTGGAGAAACGAAAAGTAGATGGGAAAAGCCCACGCGGACGTTCTCCCAGTCGATGGTCGAACCCTAGTGTGAGTTTTTACACACGCTCAATCGCGTTAACGTTAACATCAATTTGTATTGATACTGGATAAGCGCCGTCTCGTAACGGTAAGGAGAAACCTCTTTTTGTATACATTTCAACATAAGAGTTCGTTAACGTTATCACAAGTGAGTATATAAAAAAACTCGGCATAAGCGCACCGATAAGGGCGATTACAGGACTCACGACTCACTGTGTCCACTGCCCGGAGAAGAGCCAAAGACAGAGTATCTTAGAAGCAGCTCGTCAATGACTTGGTCAATGCTTTCCAAGACGGGCACGCCCGTAATGAAAACAACGAATAAGAAGAAGAAGACATGAACTAGAACATGCTATGTATAAATATTTTGTTTGTTTATAATGTTTGTTGGTAATCTCTGGCAGTACCTACAGATTACGTTAAGTACCCCATTTACAGAAAATTATTTATATTACAAAACGAATGATTATATAGAAAATTCCTGATCAATTGCATAATTTGATAGGAAAAAAAAACCTTCTCGAATGGAAGAATGGTATTTCCGTCGATTATGTATAACGCATATTCGGCGCAGATTACGAAAATTCTTTCACTAAAAGAAACCCACACGATCACCGAGAGGCGAATGAAAATATGCACGGTTTTTGTGGGATCAGCCACGGAACGCAAGGCTATAAACAGCGTCATTTTGAAAGCCGCTGTGATGTGGTTTAGGCACGTCTAAAGGATACTATATGATCCCCGGTATATTGACTGTAGTTAGGTTAGGTACCTTAAAGTAAATTTATCGTTGTGCCTTTAGGTATCTAATTCTTGTTCTTTTTGTCCTTTTGAAGAAATTTTATAAACGCTCTTATGTGGCAGACTTTACTGTCTTGTTTCATTTCAGCCGAAAGACGTCCACTGCTGGACATAGACCTCCCCCAGGCGTCACCATATTGACCGATCCCGTGCGTCTCGCATCCAGCGCCTTCTCGCAACCTTAACCAGGTCATCGGTCCACCTAGAGGGACGCCTTCCAACGTATCATATTCCGGTACGCGGTCGCCTGCGCCCATTGAGATAATATGTAGTGCGTAGTACATTATTACCTCAATGCCTGCGCCCTGCCCACTGCCACTTATGTTTGGCAATTCTTCGGGGTATGTCGGTAACTTTGATTCTCCTGCGGATATCATCATTTCTGACGTGATCAAGCAAGGAAAATTCCGAGCACAGCTCTCTCTCTCAATTGCCCATTGGGTGACTTTAAGCTTTCTGATAAGACCCATCGTGGGCGACCACGACTCGGTCCCATAGGTGATCACTGGCAACACACACTGCGGTCATAGACTTTTGTCTTGAGACACTGCGATAAATTGGACGAGAAGATACCACGCAACTTCTCGAACGCCGCCCAGCCAAGTTGGATTCGACGGTTGACCTCTTTCTCGAAGTTGGACCTTCCCAACTTGACCGTTTGTCCCAGGTAGACATAATCGTCTACAATTTCGAGTGTAGAGTCTCCGATATAGATAGGAGTGGGTGATGGGTATTCACCATGATCTTGGTTTTGTCCATGTTCATTTTAAGACCCACTCTTTCGGAAGCTCTACTGAGGTCATCGAGCATTTTACTGAGGGTATCCATGGTCTCAGCCATGACCACTTATAGTACCAATTATAAGTATAAAAGTGAGTGAGTGATGTACTCGCCTTTAATGTTGATGCCAAGCCCCCTCCACTCCAGAGCCTTGAAGACATCCTCCAACGCAGCAGTGAATAGCTTCGGAGAAATGACGTCTCCCTGTCTCACAGCGTTTCATTTAGTAGTAAAAATGGAGGATCTTGAATTCCAAGAATTATTACTAAAACAAACGAAATACTACTGAGGAAGATATTATTCTGGAGCCTGGTCTCGCAAACCAACAATATTTATGTATATTAGTCGTATCCATAGCTGCTTGCATAATTTGGAACATCCACGAGAATAGTTTAGTTGTTGTATTTGCACAAGTCTGAAATGCTAATCTTGTCCATTCTCGGCGGTGTTATATCTTCCTAACACCGTTACGATACTAGTTTGTTAGAACCAGATAAAAAAATGCGAATAAAGCAACAACAAACATGACTAGGACAGGATGCTGCTTGCTGGAAGATCCTTAGTTTTTCTAAACCAAAACCAATTGTCGCCGGGTCGTCTATCAAATCCAAACTCCAATCTTGGAGAATAAACAGCATTCCTGCATGCAGCAGTGACGTGGTTTCGTACTGAACATCAATACTATTCGACTTTCGCAGGAACAATTGTATTGTATTAATCATTGTATTTGTTTTTACAAGTCAACGCTCCGGGTGATCCGTGCACACAACGTGATCTTTGCTGTACACAGATTTGGCATCTTTTTGTTTCTCAGTAATGGTGTTTAAAGGTCTGGCAGCTTAATGGATAAGAAGTATACTTACGTCACGTTTAGGGTAAATAAACACCGGAGTATGTAACACCACAAAACTCTCTGAACTTACACGTCATGGCAGTATCGCATTTCGTGAAATATACTTTTGTACTAACAAACTAATGCTTCTAACTTTGTCAGTGATGATTGAACTTTACAGACATAATTATAGTAGGCATACCTTCATAAAATATAGGCTATTGTTCTAAACGGAACATTCAGACAAAAGGTAGACTTGATGGCATAAGTTTACTCAGACTGTCAGATCTGTTTGTCTACTTTATTATAGTTGTGAAAATATTGAACGTAATGGTCTTTGATTTTGGCTCTTTTGTGTCAAAGTTTTTTTTGACTGTTCACTGAAAAACTGTTGTGGTTTCCAAATACTGTTGATTTTATTTGCCTTCCGTCTACATAAACCTGTAAAATATATCAACGTGAACACGTTACGTAATATAAGCGAATTAAGGACCAACCAACACTAACGTAATAAACCTGAATAAAGCCTGCAAGGAATAGGTTATTAACTGCCCTACAGAAAAGATATTAAGTTGGAGAACACAATGATAGTAAGAAATTCATTGTCCCCAAACCGCAGACGACATTGCCTAAAGCCCGATCAACATTGCTATACAAATTCCCAAATATAACAGACTGTACACTGTCAAATGAAATTAGATTGAATCACCATTAGCTTCAGTATTGGATCCTGAAAAAATAAGGAAACTAAAATATAAAGACAATTCTATTGATACCGGTTTGAAAAAACAAATGGACAACGTATTAAAATATCGTTGGGTTTTAGGGTTCCGTACAGGGTAAAAACGGGACCCTATTGATAAGACTCCGCGTTCCGTCTGTCTGTGTGTCTGTAATTTTTACAGATTATGTATTTCTGTTGCCGCTATAACAACAAATACTAAAAACAGACTAAAATAAATATTTAATTAGAGTTTAGTTTTCTTTTTCCATTTTTTTAGATAATGGTACGTAACCGTTCGTGCGCGAGTCCGACTCGCACTTGGCAATTAAGTTGACCCCATCCAATTTTAGAATGGAATTCGTTGATGGCGCATGAAACACCTTACCTTCGTATTTCAATTACTTATGATATTTTTTTCATTTTACGGAGAGCGGTGGTGGCCCAGTCCCAACGGCCGAGACTTACAAGGTTGTAGTCGTAGGTTCAAACCCTGGCAGGCGCTTTACTTTATGTAATTTATTTTATCGCCACTGTTCTCAAAACGGTGAAGGAAAACATCGTGAAGAAATCGGCATGTCCTAGAACACAACAATTCGAAGACATGTGACGTCCACCAACCCGCGCTGAGACTGCGTGGTGGTTTATGGCCCATTCCCTTTCACACGTTTAGGAGGTCTGTGTCCCAGCACTGGAAACATTAAAAGGTAATGATGATTCATTTTATGACAGTTAATGTCTAGTGGACGTCTATGGAGTGAAGGAAATATGAAAGGTGTTCGTCAAGTTCGACTGGTCGATGTTGTTGCCTCAATGTTTTGTTGAAGACATCAATCGGATCTTGTCTCGCCCATGAATATAATAGTACTTGGGCGACCGAACTCTGCTCGTGTGAAAATAGAGAAAATGACGTTTTCTAAAAGATGGAGCCGTTTCCGAGATTCAGTTTATACTATATATACATATAAACAAGAATTGATCGTTTAAAGGTATTAGATTAGATAGATAGATTAGATAAATAATATGTTAGGTAGGTACTAAAAGTTTATCTGCAGTAATAATTCAGTACTATTAAAATCATGAACCGGTGTCTCTAAATGTACATTTATGTAAGCTCTACTGCATTCACAAATCAGAAATATAGTGCCAGTAATGGTCTCACATGGAACTAACAATATCCATAGATTTATTCGCAAAACAAAGCTTATATATACCTAGCGACACATGTAATTATTTCTAACCAATAAATTTTGCAGAGTGGAGAACTATCTCTCCGATGTTTTACTGGTTCTCTTATATTGGAATAGATAAATTTAAATTGAGTATGTGAAGTCAGTTGAACCTTTAGTTCCACAAGATTACTAAACTTTTTGCTTTGAATGCGATATCAAATGTTTTCTTAGTCAGTAGTTCGTGAGCATCGATTTACGCCAGCATCTGCAAAATGTGTGCTTTTCGAATGTAGCTTTTAATAATAAATACCAACGCGAATCTTTTCATACTGCTTTTCTAGAACGTGGCAGAGAAGAAATCAATATTAATGAGTTTTATAAGTCTATTTTTCTCAAAATTTTACTGGCAAATGTATTTATCGCATATCATGAAAGAAAACTATTTAATATAATTGAATGCAAGCCATAGAGATGAATAACTTTGATTAAAACGTTCTTTTACTTTTCTCAATCATGTTGTCAACATTTTCTTTTTATGTTACCCGGTCAAGCAGAAATAATCATCTATGCGTTATGACTAACTAATGGACTGAAAATTGGAATAGCATTTATATGAGTTCTAGTCTTGAAAAATGGTGTTTCTAACATGAAGTTAGAAAATGGTTACTTACACTATTCATAATTAGGTAGGTAAATTAGGCTTCAAGTTTGGATGGGTGCCCATTCACCCCACACTGAGACACCCATTGAGATGGATGCTGAGCTAAGACATCTAGGTACCTACGATCGTTTCAATGTCTCTTATAATTGTAGATCTTCAAACTTTCTTAATATTGGGTAAGCACAGTTTTTGCACTGCGCAAAACTATTCAGGTGTTACATTCAGATGTCGCCTCTAGTGTTAGTAAAAATGTATCTACATAAATGTCCTTATCTTGACCCAACTTCAATGTTCCATATTCTTGTGATCATGAGAATACTAATCTATATCGCGTAATGGTGCGTTTGCATGTATTTACATGCCGTCCAACACTTACAGCGATTTCTTTCACGGCATCTTGGTTAAGTGGCTACTTCCATTCCATTTGACACTCAGCTTAAGCGCTCAAATAGCTACTTAGCCTTTGATTAAATCACTGTATACGAGCGCTGCAGCTTTTTCATACTCATCCTTGAATAAATGTATGTAATTTCATATAAAATACTATAATATTTTTATATGAAATACATACCTATCTTAAGATATTATACAAATAAAATATGTCGATAAATTAGTTATTAAGTTACTGAATAAAATAATTAATTGAAAAAGCGGTGTTAAAAATTGCCGAATTCTGGGCCACATGGGAAACCCACATAGCTCCAAACATATTAATAAAATATTTGCAGTACAACTACAATGGTTGTGTTCACAACATTTCTGTGTATGTTGCGAACACAACCATCGAACAGAGGTAAGTACCTACTATTTTAGGCTCGCGCTTGACCACTTACTAAACCAAAATTTAACTCAAACCAATATTCCTCAAACAACGCTTTAATCGCATCCAGCGATATTGCTTAGTTCGGTATCCCGATTGTATAACTGTGTTCCAGGATTATCGTCAACAAAAATTTAATATTTTCACAAAGAACGAAAGTTTTCTCACTGTGGGTCGTTGATCTGTTAGTAGACACTTGTGCACTTTTATGATCTTATATACGTCTGAACTTAATACTGCTTGGAACTCCAGTATTGTAAAACTTTATTTTACTTTACTTTTCATTTAAATACTTTGTATTTTTATTGCTTTTACGTTGCATGGAAAATATATCTAAGAAGATACCTCCCTAAAAGACTGGCCTTCGGGAAAGGTTTGGAATTGCCCTTTTAGTTAGGTAAAAATGTTTATATATCAATTTATTAAAATAACTATGTATATTTAATATATAATTATATATATACATAATATGTATATAATATATATACATAGATATACATTCTACGGCCCAGACACCACACGGGGCATATTATGCCCCGTGTGGTGTCTGGGCCGTAGAATTACACCACCCCATCTCATCCCGTGGGTGTCGTAAAGGGCGACTAAGGGAATAAATGCCAGAGAACACTTCGGTTTCCTTCTGTGCGGTGCGAACATCTCACCCCCAAGATAAGGTCGCCGTGCCGAGAGCTGCATGGCTAGAGGAGAGCCTAAGTCGCGAACGTGCCTGCTGTCTGGGACCGGGCGCCCCCAGGCACTATCCAGCCTTACCTCTACAAACGGGGCTCTGTAGAGCGTGGACATAGTTTCCCTTGCTATTCGTGGGATCAAAATGAGTCTAAATAATCTACTCGGAGACGGCGGTGATGCTCGCCCCACACCACGTCAATTGTTCTCATGGGGCGAAAAGCGAGCTGCGGAGTGTCGCTTAGCTACGCTGAATGTGCAGGGAGGGATGATAGATAAGATGGATGAAGTATGTGAAATAGTGAAGGACAAAAGGATATATGTGTTATGTGTAAATGAGACAAAAAGAAAGGAAGTGGATATGTCTAAACACGGGTCCCTGATCGCTATCTGGTCCGGTGTTCAAGAGACACAGAGGGCTTGTCAGGGTGTGGGGGTTATCCTCTCAGAGCGGATGATGAGGTGTGTCAAAGATTACGCTTGTGTGAGCCCTAGGATTCTTTGGGTGAGAATTAAAGTGGGCCTACACCCTATTTTTATTTTCTGCGTGTATGCTCCCGATATGGGATGCTCACTTTCTGAGAGAGAAGAATTCTGGGGAAGTCTAGGAGATGTAGTGAATGAATGTAGGTCTAACGAGAAGATTGTTATGCTCGGCGACTTTAATAGTTGGGTTGGTGTGAAGAGGAATGGGTTCGAAAGAGTATTAAAGGAGGAATATAAGAGGCAAGTAAAACATAAGACGGATAAGATATTTGATGATATGAATGATCTCAGTTTAGAGGATGTGTGGGAAATAGTGAAAAGTAGTATGGTAAACGTAGCCGCAAAGTTATGTGGTATAGCGAAGAGGAAACGTGGTAGTAGAACGAATGATACTTGGGTAGATGATGAAGTAAAAGAAGTGGTGAAGAAGAAGAAAGAGGCTTGGCTTAATGTGTTAGCCTGTAAGCCCAAAATAGATTGAATGAGGCAACAAACGTGACGGATGATCTGGCAAGAGTGAAAGTAACGTACAAGCAAATGAAAGCGAAAGTCAAAGAGGTGGTAAAAATGAAGAAGGATGAAAAGGAAGAAAAATATAACAGGAAGTTCTCCGATAACTTCAGGGCCAATGTTAAGCTGTTCTGGAAACAGTTATGATTGGCTCGCGGAGTGACGAAAACATCGAACATGAATGGAATAAGAGCAGAAGATGGGTGCTTACTGAGTGAAGAATGTAAGGTCTTGGAACGTTGGAAGGGATATTTTGAAAGTTTATTTAGTTGTCAGGATAGTGTGCAAGGAGTGGGTAACTGGGCAGAGGCCAGTTGTCGAGACCCAAACTCGGAGGAAGAGCAAAAGAATGAAATAGGAATGGACGAGATTATAAAAGCACTGAGTGGGATGAAGATTGGTAAAGCTGCAGGGTATGACCGAGTATCTGTTGAAATGCTGAAGGGCGGTGACGGGGTGGTAGCAAGCCTGTTGTGCCGGATCTTTAATATGTGTTGGAGATATGGCCGCGTGCCGGATAACTGGTGCAAGGCTGTAATCGTACCACTATATAAGGGAAAAGGCTCACAGCAGGAGTGTAAAAACTACCGCGGCATTAGTCTTTTGAGTGTTGTCGGCAAATTATATGCGAAAGTTTTAATAAATAGAGTGGTAAAAGTGACGGATGAACAATTATGGGACGTGCAAGCAGGATTTAGAGAGGGAATGGGCTGTATGGATCAGATCTTCTCCTTGAGGAGCATAGCTGAAAAACATCTGGCTAAGCACAAAAAAGTCTACTGTGCTTTCGTGGACTTGGAGAAGGCCTACGAGAGTGTGTGGAGGGATGAATTGTGGTCGACGCTATCCGGGTACGGTGTGGACCGGCGCTTGGTACGGGCACTGAAATCTCTATATAGGGATTCCAGTGCTTGTGTTAGGATTAATGGGGCGTATACGAACTGGTTTACCATCTCAAGGGGTATTAGACAGGGCTGTGTTGCGTCACCGTGGCTGTTCAACTTGTACATGGATATTTGTCTGATAGGTTTGAAAGAGCATGAGTGCGGATTGAGGATGAATGAGTTGCCTGTCAAATGCCTTCTCTATGCAGATGATCAAGTTCTACTTGCATTGTCAGCAGAACAGTTGCAAGACATGGTGACTGTGATGAATGAAGCTTTTAAGTTAAAAGGGATGAGTATAAATGTGAACAAGACTGAGGTAATGGTTTTTGAAAGAGAAGACGATGTATCGAAGTGTGAAGTGAAAATAAATGATAAGAGTGTGGAGCAAGTGAACGAGTTTGTATATCTGGGAAGTATATTCACAACGGATGGAAAGATTGAAGAGGATGTGGAAAGGAGAGTGAATGCAGGGAATAAAGTGAATGGTGCTATACATGCAGTTGTGACCAGCAAGTCGATGTCTCCGGAAGCGCGACTCGCCGTTCACAACAGCGTGCTGGTGCCTACACTTATGTATGGAAGTGAAGGTTGGGTATGGCTAAAAAGACATGAAAGTAGGATTAATGCAGTAGAAATGCGGAGTATGTGTGGTGTAACTTTAAATGATAGATTGAGGAATGAGGTAATAAGACAACGTTGTGGTTTAAAAGAAGATGTAGTGACTAAAATTGAAAAGAGTATGTTAACATGGTTTGGCCATGTTGAGAGGATGAATGAAAGGCGACTAACGAAAGGTATTTACAAGGCAGACGTGAATGGAAACGCCAGGAGGGGACGCACTAGAAAGACATATATAGACCTTATAGGTGATGTTCTTCAGAAAGGCCAAGTGCGCAGTACCCATAACCGGCGTGTGTGTATGACTAGATGTATGAATGTGTGTGAAGCAAAAGAAGTATGTACGGATCGTAGCAGGTGGCGTTCTGTAGTTTCTGCCTACCCCCATGGGAAAAAGGCGTGAGTTTATGTATGTATTTGTAATTGTTGACGTTCATAAGTGCCGCTTAATGGCCTACTTGAAATAAACACAATTGACTTTGACTTTTTTTAAGGCATATATAGCCCAAATGTTAACGCAATACTGACCGTGCACCCACTCGGAGCAAGAATATCAATATTGAACCTCCTTTTGGACAGTTTTGTTTGAAAAATATTCTTTGATTTACATATAGCATTATTGGACACGTGCCGTGCTGTGTAGCGACCGGCGGCGTAGCACGTCGGCGTTCCGTAGCCGATGAGCAGCGTAGCAGTGAGCAGTTTAATGTAGCTTTAATTAAACTTTAATTAATGCGGCTTTAATAGAAGAAAGTACATAAACGAGAGACAACCAGATAACCTGGCGAAACGAAAAGTGGATGGGAAAAGCCCACTCGGACGCTGTCCCACTCGAAGGTCAGACCAGATCAGGGCGATTAAAAGACTCACTATGGCCAATGCTCTGAGAAGAACCAAATATAGAGTATCTTGGAAGCAGCTCGCCAATGACTCGGTCAAAGCTTTCCAAAACGGGCACGACCTTAATAAGAAGAAGAAGACATGAACGAGAACATGCTAAAATATTTTGTTTGTTTATAACGTTTGTAGGTAATCTCTGCAAGTACCTACTGATACTCACTGCATTTACAGAAAATTATTTCTATTACAATACGAAGAATTTTAAAAGATATTCCTGATCAGTTGCTTAATTTTATAGAAAAAAAAATCTCAACAACATGAAAGAATGATATTTCCATCGAATATGCGTGACATACATATTCCGCACAGATTACAAGAATTATTTTACTGAAATAAATCCACATGATCGCCGAGCGGCAATTGAAAACATGCACGATTTTTTGGTATATGCCACGGAACACAAGCTTAGTTCCTACTACCTTCTGCCATTTACTCTTGTAAATGGCGTCATTTCCAAAGCCGCTGTGATGTGGTTGAGGCACGTCTGAAAGGATATTAAATGATCCCTCGGTATGTTGATTGTAGTTAGGTAGGTCAAAAGTCAAATATATTTATTTCAACTACGCCATTAAGCGGCACTTTTGAACGTCAACAATTAAAATTTTTAAGTAATAAAAATTATTCTACCGTGCATTCAGCAAAGTAGCTTGGTATGGAGAAGAACGCACAAGAAACTCCATATTAACTCCTTTAAAAAAATAAGTGTTTTATAATATTTACATAATACACATACATTAATAAATTCATATGTATGTGAGGGCGATGCACCCAGAATAGCTCTACACTCTATACTACGTACCTACAGGTATAAAGTAAGTATTACACATGTATACGGTGCAGTTATTTAATAGGTACTAGATAACCATTAAGATCCAAAGCAGTTAAGTTATGACCAATCCCAACTGATGGCGCCCGTTCACGAACATGACGCATGAATTGGCACCACCCAAATCAACCATCATGAAGGGAACCGAATGATCCAACACACGTGCCACTATTAATGAGACATTTGAGAGAGCATGAGACACTCCCAACTGGGCACACAGAAGTCAACAAACGAAGATTTACAGTTGGGTACATGGTACTCACACACGTGCTATGCAGTTATATAATACTAAAAGAAATTGAGTTTATATAATACAAATATATTCACATAGTCTTCAAAACAATAATGTTCTGCAAATCACTTTTTTTTGTGCCCTAGTGGTTGTGGAGCAGGACTAGCATTGAGCCAAGCATTTTTATCAGTGATGTAATCCCCCAAGTTATGATATGCCTGGCTGCATAGTGTGCGTTTAATACAAGTTTTAGGTTCTACAGAGAGGTCGCTATAATGTACACATTAATATTAATTAAGTTTAATGAATACGAAACTTGCACAATGTATTCAGACACATACCTCACACAAGTCACTATGGCTCAAAACCCTTAAAAAGCAAACTAAAAAGACGTAAACAAGAAGAAAATTATGCTGTACAGTCGGAGCATATGTCTAGTTTTGGTGAGCCAGCTCGCGAATATCTATCCTCCGACTCCGAAGGTGTTCTGAAGATTACTGTGGTCGTATGCCACATACAATACATTCTGCATAAGACCACGGTTATATTCTGAAGACCACTATGAATATGAATGAAATACAATAAATTATTTATTACATGTATGTTGTTTATTTAATACCCGATACAAACAAATCAATACAATCAAATAGTGTGTACACACTGATATAACAAGTGGACCAGCCTACCCCAACATACACCGACGACTGAACCTGGGAACACTCCGGACCGACGAGAAGATAACCGAACTCGAGGAAGAATTGAGCAGGTCAATATATTCTTGTTGCATGCTTTTTAGAGCGTGTTTTTCAGTAGTCGGGTTGTTTAGTTTTTGAACGTATAACGCTAACGTAGTTGATTAAGGAAATATACTATTTACTAAAAGACAGGTATAGGTACATGCTGTGTGTGTAGTTGTGTTAGTTAACGAGACTCGGTAACAAGGAAACAAATGAACATAAATGCATACATGCATACATACACACAAGCGCTGCTACGCCGTAATCGAGTAAAAAATGGTTTTCATGACTTTGACGGGATATATCTCGCAAGCGGTACGATTGACAAAAATATGATATTGCAAATCCTGGCTTAATTTTAAAATCCCTGTTCATCGATACCACACATGATGGAATGGTGTGAATCTTTTTTTTGTTCTTTGCTTCGGGCCCCCCCCGAGGGCACCATATAAATAATTTAATATAACGTCACATAGCCTTTAACTAGCGGACAAAAAAAGCGTTTCCAACGACTCCTCATTAGTGAAATTATGATAAGTACCTAGATTTAAAGTTTTTAAGGCAACAGATGATCATACATACATACCGATCAAAAACATAACCCTCCCTTTTGCTTTGCCGTAGTTGAGAAAAATACAACCGACTTCCAAATAAAATCAGTACAAAGGAAAAAATAACTAATAAACAAAAATATAACACCGGCTTCCGAAATTGAAGTTATTTTTTACTTTGTACTGATTTTATTTGGTATTCGGTTGTATTTTTTGATAATAGGTTTTTTTATTAAAGTAGCTGTTTGGAAAGACTTCCTGAACTGACTTTAACTTCATAAAGGCTCCCTGGGCCTGCAGTCTCGACATAGCTAACGATCGTTAAATCGTAACGATCGGTGGCTAAGTCCTTACGATTGTTAAATAACGATTTTTGGTAGTCTCGACTGTCAAAGCTATCATTTTTCATCGCAAACTTAACATATTTTGACGTTAAGACGGTATGTTATCGGATTTCCTAGCGTGCATTTTTGACAGCTCGCTAAGTGTTCGTAACGATCATTATCTTGGTTTTAGAGGTTATAAAAACAATAAATAAATAATAATTAGACATAAATATGGCTGTAGAGAATTTAGTCGTGCTCGAACACAGACGCGATATGATAATGCTGCGGCAAATTGCACGAAACCGGCGTGAAGGTGAAAATCCTTTGGATTTCGAGAATAAACCGAACCGAATAAACAAGGACTTGTTTCATGAGCTCGTTGGTGAACTTTGCCCATCTATTCAAAGACGAGGGCCTTACGGACTTTCTGTGGAGTCTCAAGTGAGTGTAGAGTTGGGTAGATACCGTGCCTAAATAATATTTCTAATTATTTTTCCTAATAACCAAGATGTTTTTTATAATTTTCTTCTTAATAGTCAAGTGGCAACTACCTATTGGCTTACAGTGGGGCTGCAGCATAAGCCAAAAGTCAGTAAGCCGAGTAATACATGCTGTAACTTTGGCTAAAACCTAGATAGGTATGTCAAATTTCTCATGACCCAAGAAGAACGGTGTACAGTTAAAGAGAAGTTTAGAAATGCTCCACAGCCATTCCATGATGTGATTGGAGCAATAGACTGCACACATATAAAAATAATATCAATGGGGACCACCATACATGGCTGCTTGGTAACTAATAATAAATGTTCATTATAATCTGTCTAGAACAAGTTGCCCATTAGATTGCTGAAAGTACATTCTATGTTTTATCTTTTAGGTGCTGATGGATATACTCTGTAACCATGGCTGATGGCTCTTTTAAAAATTCAACGACCAGGGACACCGGAGTATCAATACACAAATGCTCATTGTTTAGCCAGGAACGTCGTTGAAAGATGCTTGGGTGTGCTGAAGTCTGTTTTTAGGTGTCTTTCCCACCAACGCATAAATACACATATATAAAATATTAATTAAATGAACCAGAGGCCACCACACCCACAAAAATAGTGGACAATTATGGTAGAGTTCATGAAGATGGCCTAGAAGTTACAGGTACCTTATCAAATTATTTATTTTAAGGTATTCATTTAATGTTTTATTATATTTAACACACACACACACACTGAATATATAATTTTCTCCAGATTTTTATACCTATTTCATTGGCATCTTCATTTCTATAGCATCAAGTCCGACTTATGTAACACCGTTGTATGAATACTCCTAAAATATTGTTTTTGTTTTACAGGATTTGTATCGTGCACTGGGCGAGCTGTTGCAGAGCACATAAGAAGAATACTCGTTAATACTAGTTTTATTTTATTGACCCACTGTGATTTAAATAAAAACATATTAAACCATACATTATTTTTATTTAAAAAGTTGTTAAAGCGTTAGCTACTTTATTTGCAGCCTATGCAAATAGCACCAATGCCTCAGCTTGTGCCTTGCTACCTCAGCCTGCATCTTGGCAGCATCTGCTTGCACTTGAGTTGCAGCAGCTAGCATCTGTAAAAAAAATAGATATACTATAAATAAAATAAAAATAGATATACTTAATGACCTCTAGCGTGCTAGTGATTATAATAATAAAGAAGGAAATGGCATAGCATACGGGCAGTCGATGCCAAATGTGTACTCTACACCAATTAAGGACATTATACATCTCTCCACCTCAGTCAGTGATGATGCCTCGGTTGCCAATTTGAATGATTTCTTTTTTTAATTTTGCCGCCTTAGTGCAGGCATGGCTTTATAAGTCTCTCCAAATCTGTAATTAGGATACCTAAGTATTCTACTAAATATAAACAAAACTGACGTGGCTTGTACTTACATTTAAAAACCAACTTGAGATTTAACGCTCGGGCAACTTGTTGGATCCGTTTGGGAGTTTGTTGAGCTCCTTGGCAACCTCCTTCCAGCCTGTTTCAAAATTTGCCCGTGTGGAGATATGGACGGCGTTCTAAAGTCACCAAAAGCGCATCGATCTGCCCCGAAATACGCCTGAAACATTTAAGATATTCATTAAGTAAACATAAACTACTTCGGACATACCCAAAATAGGAATCGAAAATTGTTGTAGGTTGTATTTACCTGACGCACACGCTGCTGGCACTCGGGCTCGGGCCTGCGCCTTTGTCACTGTACTCCACCATCGAAATATGGTTCTTTTCCAGTTTTTTTATGAATTCCAATTCAATTTCACTGTCGTATTTTGTGTACAAATAAACTTGACTTTGACATTGACATCGACAGTTGACAGTTGACAGTTCCCATGTTCCACGTCTGTGTTGCAAGGAAGCGAACTATTTTCTTCTTTGTTATGCGTATTCTTAAAAATGGTATAAGCTACTTACACGTTTGTATGCAAAAAAGTGTTAACATGATATGGTTTACCTATCTTCTGTACAATTTTCAAAGAAAAATAGTTTTTTTTTTAAATCTTGTCAACAAATCTGCCCTTTAATAAAAGGATTTTTTTCAATTGGCATAATTTTACAATAAAATCACCGCACTATGAATACGAACATCGGTAGCGTACCGGCCACGCTACGTCAAGAAAGTGACCGATTGTGCACGGTAACTCGGCTGTCGAGACTTGCGTTTATCATTAGCGTCGTTACGGCAAGCGTATTTTTACGGTAAGAGTTAACGAATGTTACTTAACGTAACTATCGTTAGCTATGTCGAGACTGCAGGCCCTGGTAACCTTTGCTATATTTTTTCAGTATTTAGTTTTTTATTTGGGTACTAAAACCTAGGATTAATAATATAATTCATCAGTATTACTATTTCATTCTACATCAGTTTTATGCGTGACTAATGAAAGTTTTTTGTCAGCTTAGTCATGCACTAACTGTAACCAGCTTCAATCGTGCTCATTTTTAGAATTTGTGATTATTCATTTTGAATACTTTCTGAGTAAACCTTGAGAGAAATTGGCTGGTTTTCTACCTAGGTTGGTTAGAGGCTTGGATTGTTTAGTTTCCTATCTCCAGGAATGGAAGGAAATGTTTATTGGTTACTGGTAACTTTACATACGTTACGGTATGGTACTCCAGAATTTTGTTCGTCTTTGTTCGCTTATGGACAGGTTCTCATAAAGACAGATTAGCAGAAGGACAGATTCTAATAAGGATAGTTTCGCATAAAGACAAAGTACAGTTACAATTACATTGAAAACAACCTAAACCAATAAGATTTTTTTTTTGGATTATTGTGTTCTTTCCTTACATGTTTTTATACTCTCATCGTTCCACATTCGATCTTTTGAGCGTTCAATGTTTTACAAAAAAAATGCTCACAATCTATTCACCTCAAAGAATCTTTTGCCCCTAATACATTTTGTTCTCGTGCTAATAAACATACCCCACACGACGGCACTAAGTCATTGAATTTTTTTAAATCCATAATATCACGTCCAATACTATTATTTTCAAGTTTCTGCTACAAAATAGCCCATAAAAAATCGTGAAGTAAATAACTTAGTCAGGGTTTTGGAGCTTGACTTGATGTTCTGAGCTATTTCTGTCAAAACTGGTGGAAAGCATATTCTAGATGTCTGTCAGCTCATAGCTGGTTTCAACACGTCGTCCGTTGTAAAATCTTTTACCTGGAAACAGCACATTTAATTTAAATAGGCTGTTGTTTATATATATATATATAAATCGCAGGAAGGTAAATGATTAATATATGGGAACGAAGAAATATCGCTTGTAAACTTATTAATTCAGTTTTGTTTAATTGGCAACATTTAGCTTCTGATACAAATTTCAATTCAATATTATTCGATTGGCAACACTTAATTTTCTCCAATGTCCAATGATAGTGGAGGATTTAAATCCTAGAGGAAGGTGACACGTGACACACAATTTGGAGGGAGACGCGATGGCGCGGAGTTGACTTGAGTAGAGAGAACTGGAGCGGGACGTATCGCGATAAAGTGTGATAAGTGGCATCATTGGTGCCGGTGGAGTTGCGTCTAAAAGCATCAGGCTAGTGAAAGTGATTACAAATTGGCGCGACAACTTGCTACTAGAATTGGACAATAGAATATCTCTAAAACTGCATAAGTTACCCGCCTTGCGCACGCATTACCCACGATAAGCCCACAAGATCGAGGTTATATGGAAGGAAGTCCTCCTGTTTGCGATGAATATATATATTTATTTTATTTTTTCGGTTGGCTCGCGTTTGATCACTATATAGCCTGATGGTAAGCGATGAGGTGGTTGACGGGGAAGAATGCTTGCCTAGAAGTAACCTATTCACTCTTGACTTAAATATCCCTAGGATGTAGCTATTTTTAGTTAGTTGAATCTGAAATAACTTTAATGTACTTTTAAGTGTATTCGCCTAGTTCTGGTCCAACAAAAAAATATTATTATCATTGCCTTTCGCGAAATCTTGTGTCCTTTTAATTACATAATTTAATTAATTACATAGACTTTTATTAGAACAGTAGTGTGAACTATGAGAGTAAAGTTTGTAGATAGGTCCACTGATTCAGTTCTTCTCCTTTTCGAGACGATGGAAACTCTTCAAAATGTTTGGGTCCAGAACGTGGCCACGCCAATCGCAGCGCCAGTGGCGTACAAAAGGTCCTCTAAAAAGCAGATATATGGACACCTGAAGCACTCTTGCATGTGTGTCATATTCTGCACAGGGGCACGGCATTCACATTAAGAATAAGAATAATTTATTAAAAACTAAGTACGTTCACAAAAGTGTACATTAGGTGCAGTAGTTTAATTTCTATAACAATGGTATAAATAGAGCTTATATGTAAACTATTTCTAAAATATTTTCAATTTTATTAATTAAATTTATCAATTTTTTGTTTGGGACCTGCCCAATTTAGGTTCTTTCAAACCTGTTTTAGGCCATCACTTTACTTATGAGCAATAATTGGGCCAGTTGGGTGTACATCGGGTATCACAAGGGTCTGAAAACCCCATTTCGCCAAATTGTGCTTGCAGCCTACCAGGGTACGCAATCGATTGAGTGCTTTCCATACAGGCCAATGCAGTTCACATCCAGGTGGCAAGTGTTCCTGGGGTTTTAACAAGTCGCGAAGTGGTCGCGAGGTGAAATTCTTCCCACAGCTTGCTTTTTACTGTAGTTGATAGGTCTTCAATGACTTGTGTGCAGCGAAGAAAATTCTTTCGGCTCTTAAGTCCACCCGGGGCAATAGTCAGATCATAGAGGGGATGTCGGGAATCGCATTATTGGTGTTCTTCTCAAGCTAAGCAACTTGATAGACAACTTACGTGCATTCTGTATCGTGATCGCAAACCACCAAGACGTTGTTTGACGAATATTCTGTTCGCAAAGCAAATATTTGCATCTTGTGATAATTAATCTCGCGTCTTGTAGCACACAAGTTGATCATGCCGTCATAAATACATAAACCTAGATAAATGTTAAACTAAATTAAGACGAAACTGAGACAACAAACTTATCAAGCTAGAATGTATTTTCACAATGGTTTTGTGTGATATTTATTTGTCTAATCCAAATCATATTTAACGTAATCCAATAAAGAGAATTCAATAAACTATCATATAGCGCGAGCCTTATCAATAATAATACAAAATTAAAAATGTCTGGTTGTGCTGTTAATTCAGACAACCAATCAAAATGGCTTATGTGTGAGGATTGACAGATTTACTGATCAGAGATTTGGTTTTTGTAAACTGGTGATCCCTTTGGAAGAGCACTCCAGTAAAATGTTGAATATATACTCGTACGCTTTAAAACGTATATATTCATATTTTCGTATCCATTTAGATGTTAAAATTTTGTTACATTGACAGGGCAATGTTTTATTACACCATATCTTTATTAAAACACCTACAACAAAACAGGTTTCTGGTATACACAGACTTGTTAGAATCGAGGTTCTTTTGAAATAATGACGTATCTATTCTCTCTGAAAGAAGGTTTCTAAATAACACCATTATCGTTTTAAAGACCTACGAGAAACTAAGTTCCTAGGACACACGGAGTTGTTAGAATTCAGTTTCTTTTGAAACAAAGACAATACTTATTGTACAGTTAATAAGTACAGAACAAACGTTTATAAAAATAACTGTACAATGGGCCGTCTTATCGTTATCGTACAGGGCTATCGCTCCATCCATTCCATCTACTCTCTTTAGAAGTAAGTTGTATGTATTTGTTACACTCAGGGTGCTTCAGAAACTAAAAGTAAACCTTCATAACTGAAAAGGCTTAGAGACGAAAGCTGACAGTTAAAGTAACTAAACTTTGGGTTACTAAACTTTGGGTTTTCTTTTCAGAACATCATATTAAAACCAAAATATACATATTTAGTATACTTAAATACTCGACCTGCTCACACGTAACAAAATACTCTACCTGCCTACGAAAGATGCTCAAATAAATATATATCTTTTTTTGTTTCATGTTCAACCACAAATAATTCTTCAAACGTTACAGTTCCCTAATTGTGTTTACTCACAGTTAATTTTAATGGTCTCAAAATATTGATTGAATCAATATTTATATTGCAAAAGGGAGCTGTCAGAGCCATATACAGGGTGGAATTTAGTAATGGCACCTGTAGGGAAAGTACTCTTAATACTGTAGATAGAAAATTTTACTCAAAGAAAACAATCCTTTATTATATAGTTAGGTAAGGTAGGTAAGGTGGTAGCAAATCAATTAGGGTAGGCATATATATAGGCAGGGGGTGTCAAGTCTATACTTTGAATCAACGACTTACCTTCAAGGGCTATTTTAGGTGTGGCTAGAGTAAAAATAATAATTCGGGGACAAAATGCACGAGACAAAAAAATACGTGTGTACAATGTTGTTCGTAATTCTGCCGCCCAAGGTTCCGGGTTCGAATCCCAGCTATGGATCGGTATTTTTATGTTTTCGTTTCGGTGTAGTGTTCTGGAGTGCTACTAGATGGCACGCAGCAAAATTGTCTTTACTCTTTTAGGGATCCGTACCCAAAGGGTAAAAACGGGATCCTATTACTAAGACTCCGCGGTCCGACTGACTGTCTGTCACCAGGCTGTATCTCATGAACTCTGATAGCTAGACAGTTGATTTTTTACAGATGATGTATTTTTGCTGCGCTAGAACAACAAATACTAAAAACAGAATAAAATAAATATATAAGCCCATACAACAAACGTGTGTTTTTTGTCGTTTTTTGCGATAATGGTACGGAACCCTTAGTGTGCGAGTCCGACTCGCACTTAGCTTGGTTTTTTTTGTATAAAGTCGATATTCTTCTCTCTAGATTAAATAATATTCTGTGCAGGTACTTTGGGTAGGTAGGGTAGGTAAGGCGTAGGTTGGTTAAATAGGGTAGGTAAGGTGTAGGTTGGTTAAATAGGGTAGGTAAGGCGTAGGTTGGGTAAGTAGGGTAGGTAGGTAGGGTAGGTAAGGCGTAGGTAGGGTAGGTAAGGCGTAGGTTGGGTAAGTAGAGTAGGTAGGTAGGGTAGGTAGGTAGGGTAGGTAAGGCGTAGGTTGGGTATATAGGGTAGGTAAGGCTGAGGTTGGGTAAGTAGGATAGGTAGGTAAGGCGTAGGTAGGGTAGGTAAGGCATAGGTTGGGTAAATAGGGTAGGTAGGTATGTTAGGTAAGGCTTAGGTTGGGAAGGTAGGGTTGGTTAGGCGTAGGTAGGTAAGTAGGGTAGGCAGTTGACGGGAGCGAAGCCGCGGGCATAGCTAGTTTTATAATATGTTTGTTATGTAACATTTGGTTTTCACGGACGTTGAAGACGAATCCTATTGAGGAAACACTTATTATAATGTAACTTTTTATATTACCCATCCTATTATAAATCTTAAAGTTAAAATCAACAAGTGCATGGTTAATCTGAAGGGTATGCTTGATACAACTTTAGTCTGCGTTTATCAATAAGGAAGTTGCATTTAGTACCTTTCTAACTATCTAACAGTTCTAAACTTCTAGTATAACACATGAAAAAGAGCATTCATAGAAAGTACCTATTATCAAAACATTCACGTTGTTTTTCTCGATATATGTATGTGGTTTAATGAATTATGAATTCATGGTTAATATAGCTTTTATACCCAATATTATATTTATCATGGTTTTACAAGAAGGTAAACTAAAAACAAAAACAACTTAACAATATAATAGGTAATTAATCTATTGACAAATTGTATTTACTTATCTACTAATATAAAAACCGGCCAAGTGCGAGTCGGACTCGCGCACGAAGGGTTCCGTACTTGGTAAATTGCGGTTTCCGATTTATGACGTATTAAAAAAAACTACATACTAGATTTCGTTCAAACCAATTTTCGGTGGAAGTTTACATGGTAATGTACATCATATTTTTTTTATTTTTTTTTCAGTTTTAAGTATGGGAACCCCCAAAATTTATTGTTTTTTTCTATTTTTACGTGAAAATCTTAATGCGGTTCACAGAATACATCTACTTACCAAGTCTCAACAGCATAGTTCTTAAGGTTTCGGAAAAAAGTGGCTGTGACATACGGACGGACAGACAGACAGACAGACAGACAGACATGACGAATCTTTAGGGGTTCCGTTTTTTGCCATTTGGCTACGGAACCTTAAAAACCCAAGGTTACTGTTTATTCAAACATTAATTTCGTGTACGTAATATATTAAACTTCCTAGCAACAATTTTGGTATAATTTTGTTTAAATTATGAAAGAAAAGTTTCAGCATATGCGATGGGGTGTGAAAGCTGTGCAAGCAGTAGCTTTCACACCCCATCGCATCTCTACTTTCTACTGCTTCTATAATAACTGAAGCAGAAACGCACAGAGCTTTCCAGAAGAAGTTTTGGTATATCTGAAATTATATACCTTGTTTATAGAAAAAGTACTGCTTTGCATGCTTTTCTTTGCAGTATAGGTTTGAACCCAGTATTTCCTCCAACATCTCTGACGATCAGTTTCACTGAAGTTTACGGTGCCTTTGAATCTACATTTTGACCAATCTACCGCGTTTGGAACTTTAGCCGGTCAATATTTCTTTGCTGTTATGTAAGAGAGACTATCAATTCTCCTTTTTTTTCTACATTTCTCTTCCAGGTGGTAGGGTCTGGCATATGGCATACGCCAGGGACTTTTGGGTTTTAATAACTTTCCAAGCTCTCTCAAAGATTTTGTTTATAGCGGTGGTGGCGGCTATAACCGTTTGCGCAAGATTCGACTAAACATTAAGTAGGTTAAGCTACATCAGCGTTTGCATACGTGCCATCATTTTAGTCCACTTGCTTAGTAAAATAAATTAGTGATTTTACCACACTCAACACGGGCGGTTTATTTCATTATCCCCGGGTTTTCATCATCTCAAGTGTACAGAACTATCATCGTGCACTTGAACTAAGTGTATAGACCTTCGTCGTACATTTTTTTTGGTAATTGTATTTACTTATCTACTAATATAAAAACCCAAGGCTACAGTTTATTCAAACATTAATTTCGTGTACGTAAAATATTAAACTTCCTAGCAACAATTTTTGGTATAATTTTGTTTTAATTACGAAAGAAAAGTTTCAGCTTTTATAACTTAATTATCCGAATAACTCAATTAAGTAATGGATTCTGACGAAAACTATAGGTATAAATATGGACAGTTACTTTAAAAATATTCTTAAATTGCAAAAACCATTTAAAAACATGCCTTGTCCAAAAATGTTTTATTGTAACCTATTATTCTCTCATGTCATTATATAACCACGTCATCGATCCACATAGAGGAAGCCCTTCCTACGCTGCGGCTTCTGGTACACGGACGTCACTCCAGAACTTTTCGGCTCCACCAACCACCCGTTTTGCGAGCAATGTGCTCTGCCCACTGCTACTTAAGTTTGGCAATTCTTTGGGCTTTGTCGGTAACCTTGGTTCTCGTGCGGATGTCTTCATTTCTGATTAAGTCAAGCAAGAAAACGCCGAACATAGCCTTCTCCATTGCCCTTAAACCTGCCTGGTTTTTTGTCTGGTTAAGGTTGTGGGAGTCCGCTTGATGCGAGACGCACATTACCAACCGTTTTGGCCACACTTGGGGAGGCTTATATCCAGCAGTGGACATCTTTCGACTGAAATGATGATGATGATGACCTTTATTTTTATTGTTGGTATGCTCGAGCTGGACTGCACTATCTCACCTGATAGTAAATGATGATGTGGTCAACGATGTAGCAAGCTTGTCTATTTATTTTAAAAATAATGTCTGGAGATGTTAGCTAAGGTTATTCTCATTCTTTAATTCACACAGATATATAAATACAATAGCAACATCATTTTCTCATTTAGATATCTTACATCCATAATAACTTACCCAATCACAATTATTTTATTTTCCACCCACAATCATAACTTTTAAACTCATAGGTCCGGCAGCCCCAGTGTCTCTCAGAGAGATACCAACAAAAATATTTTCGTAATATAATTTTGTTAGCAAGCATTGGGCTAATGTGGCCCAATGCTTGCTAACTGCTTATTAAGATTTTCTTTTGTTCTTGAACGTTGCTATCGTTCATAATAACACCTAGTCTCATTCTACAAATTATTGTTGCCATTACATAAATGTCAAACACAGGTAACAATCCGGTTTTCGGCACAGTTCGATTTTGTAAACTGTCGTTTCTGTCATTAATAGATTGTATCTGTCTTCTTAATCTGCATGAGCCACATTGGAGTTCCAATGACTGTTATTAACAAGTAGTATTTTTTAATTCAAAGCCACACTCCAATTAAATCGCCAACGTTAGACAGAAAAGGCCATACAATCATTCACTAGTTTTGAAGTAGAGAAAATAATCTAATACGAGTAGCTCTCAATGGGACCGCACCCCAACAACCAGATACTGTATTGATAAGAATTGAAACGTGTAGAAAATATTTATAAAATTTAATTGAGGTACATAATTAGAAGCAATAATTGGACAAACAATTAGAAGGGACGCTAAAATTTAATTCCATGTTTCTTATTAACCGCTTAAATAACTTCATTAGATCAAGAACTCATAAAATTTG
Organism: Orthosia gothica; assembly: GCA_949775005.1. Lineage (NCBI taxonomy): Eukaryota > Metazoa > Arthropoda > Insecta > Lepidoptera > Noctuidae > Orthosia > Orthosia gothica. The sequence goes on from OX459049.1 coordinate 12,388,328, forward strand.
TATTTATAAATATCGTTAATAAAGCCAGGGTCACCAGGTGACGGCTTCGAGTGATTGATTTTAGCGACGAACCAATGACGATATCAGAATAAATCGATTTGGAGATAGATATCCGATCGGAAAATGGCGTGGTAAGTGATTTGATCCGAAAAATATCAAACTTCCTCTCTCGGTTGACGATGTTGGGTCATAAAACATGGGGGTAATCAATTAAACGTGCCCAATATTGTAAACTTTGCGCATCATTCTTTTGATAATGAAAATATAAACTTTTATCACTCTTTGTAATTATATTTTTCCTTTACATTTTCATAGAATTCACTTCCATCTGCACGGAAAATCTTGTGGAAATAAAGAAAGGTCTTCAGGAACACTTATATTATTAAAAGTTTCGCTGGGACAAGTGCAGCTGGAGAGCGAATCCCGACAAAAGCATTCCAGATTATGTAACTTCAATATTATAGCAGGGGAGGCAATATTATTTATTTTATTGTATTCTTTATCGTACTTTATAAAACTATATGTACAGGACAAAAATTATAAAAGCAAGTGTACCAGGCCCCTCAGAAAGTATTGCGAAAAAAAGTTTTTATGTATGGGAGACTGGCCAGTTATAATGTTTTTCGAAAATATGATTATTTATAAGTAAAAATAAGTAAGTTCCAATTTCAAAATTTCCCTCCACATTTTTTGCGAGTTAATTCAAAGTATTGTGTCTCACTGAAATATGGATCTGCGCCGGGAACATTTTAGAGCTATGATTTTATACGATTTCAAGTGTCGCCTGAAACCGGATGAATCGTACGATAGACTTCAAATGGCATTCATGGATGAAGGCCCTTCCAAGGCAACCGTGTATCGTTGGTATAACGAATTCAAGCGCGGTCGACCAACTTTGGGGGATGACGAAAGAAGCGGTCGCCCTTTGACGGCTGTTACCGAAGAAAACGTGCTAGCAGTGAAAAATTTAATCCAAGGCAATAGGCGAATTACATATCAGGAGATTCAACACATATTGAAGATTGGATCGGGAAGCGTTCACGAGATTCTACACAGCCATCTTCGCGTGAGGAGGATAGTATCACGCTGGGTGCCGCACAACCTCACCGATGCTCAGAAGCAGGCCCGGGTGGAATGGTGCCGTGATATGCTTAACAAATTTGAAGCAGGCTCATCTCGGCGTGTTTACGACATCGTTACAGGTGATGAGTCCTGGATTTATCAATACGACCCAGAAACCAAGCGCCAGTCGACTGTTTGGGTGTTTCAAAATGAGCCAACGCCTACCAAAGTGAAGCGATCTAGAAGCGGGGGTAAGATTTTGATCGCTAGCTTTTTTAATTTGACTGGCCACTTGGTATCAATTCCCTTACGGGATCAAAGAAGCATTAATGCCGAATGGTATACTACCAAATGTTTGCCAGAAGTTTTCTCTGTTATAAGCAACAAGCGACCAAACACAGGGCTCCGCGGGCTACTGCTCCACCACGACAATGCACCTGCGCACACCGCACTCAAAACGAGGGACTTCCTGGACAGCACGCCAGTCAAACTCCTGGGTCACCCTCCTTACAGCCCTGATCTAGCACCGTGTGACTTCTTTTTATTCCCAAAAATAAAAAATCAGCTCAAAGGGATACAATTTTCGTCGCCGGAAGATGCGCTGGCTGCGTTCGAGCAGGCTGTAAACGAGGTGTCTGCGGCGGACTGGAAAAAGTGTTTTGAAAACTGGTTTAGGCGCATGAATCTTTGTATAGAGGCTGGTGGAAAGTACTTTGAAAAGATTTAATAAAAATATATGTACGTATAGAACAATTTTTTTTAGTTTCGCAAAACTTTCTGAGTGTCCCACGTACAGACAACCTTTGGATGGACTGAACGAGAGGAGATGAATTTAGGTAAATTAATTCATACATTTCAAATCATAAATGTGTGTAAAATATTTCACGGGAAAGCTGATGCCCCTAAACTACACGACGAAATATTCCAAATGTTTGCCCCGGTCAATTATAGACGTAGTGGGAGGCACAGATTGTTCGCCGTACCGGGGAGTCGAACCGTCGCTCGAGCCCAGTCTCCCATCCCTCGTACACTCGCCGCGCTCAACGCTCTCTTGGATGCTAAGCCCGATTTTGATGTGTTCGCGGACGAATGGAAGAAGATTTTGTCTGTATGTCTGGAATATTGTGAGATGAGCGTATGACTGCCGTGTAATTATAAATATTATCATTGTTATTTGTTTTTATTATTTTTATTCTTAATGCTTTTTTATAAACATGTCTTTAACTAATGTAATTGGCCTTTGGCCGTGTTATGTTAAAGTAAATAAAAAAATAAATTTGATTTCCTATTGCTTAACTTAAGTAGGCATGTCTAATACAAAAGTGATTAGAATTTGACAATGAGGTCTTACATCAAGTTTCAGATCTCAGAAGATCTCTTCACTCCACACAGAATTCCGTAACCTCGTGCCTAAAGGAAGTTTTATAAATACATTACGTATACAAATGTATAAAACGTATGTACATTTTAGTTGTGTAGCAAATATTCGGTGTGGTATGGAGGAACATCGCCATTACACGGCGTGGCCATGCGTGTGATGCAACCTGACAGCTAAGTAATGAAAGCTGGAGTGTCGAACTGGACGAAACACTAATTGGTGTTTTTGACATCGTGTTTTTCATTTCTTGCTGCAAGCTGTTGTTTTTGGTGAACCTGAATGTAAGGTTTAGCAGTCGTATTTCGGTCACGTAAAGAACACAAACGAACAAGGGGATCTGTCTGATTTATCTAAACTAAATGGAAAATTAAGGACTCAGAAATAGGGTGATGTGGATCTCACTTTAAGCCAAGCCTTGCTACTAATTAATTTAACATACAGAACGCTCAAAAGGCAGTAATTCACGTATAACCAGTAAAATATGGCCTCTTATTACGTTGAAACACCGTACTACGCTAGACCAACTCAAGGCCAAATTGTTTCCACAAACGTGCGGTATCTCGTACCCAAATAAAAAGATTCAAGCAGCTCGGTTGTGGAATGTATTACCTATTGAAGTAAGACGTACTCAAACACTGCCAACGTTCAAGAAAATGGTGAAGGAGCATTACCTTTCACAATAATTTTTATTCTTCTCCTTTTTCTGTTATATATTTGATATGTATTAGTATATTATGTAATATTGTATGTATGTATTGTATTTTTATTAAGTCTAAGTAATATTATTTTTAATATTTTGTACACTGACAGCCCTAAATTCTTCTCCTATCTTTCAGTCCATCCAAAGGTTGTCTGTAAGAGATTGCCTAGTGCGATAAGACCGCCCATTGTACAATTGTATAAGTGAACGTTTGTCCTGTGTGTTTTTTTTGTGGTGTACAATAAAGTATACATACATACATACATAAACTCACGCCTTTTTCCTATGGGGGTAGGCAGAAACTACAGAACGCCACCTGCTACGATCCTTACATACTTCTTTTGCTTCACACACATTCATACATCTAGTCATACACACACGTCGGTTATGGGTACTGTCCACTTGGCCTTTCTGAAGAACATCACCTATAAGGTCTATGTATGTCTTTCTAGGGCGTCCCCTCCCGGCGTTTCCATTCACGTCTGCCTTGTAAATACCTTTCGTTAGTCGACTTTCATTCATCCTCTCAACATGGCCAAACCATCTTAACATACCCTTTTCAATTTTAGTCACTACATATTCTTTACAATAAAGTATATAATAAATAAATAAATTCTAAACAGAAATTTTCACAAAGCCAACATTCTATAAAGCCCTAACCGCCTATGTTGGGTATCAGTACCGACGATAAAATGTCACGTTTGTATTCGCTCGTGGGATTTTGTTGTTAATTGTTTTAATTTTATTTACGCAAAGGGGTTTTAAATTTGACCTTGTTTAGATAGGTAAGTATGTAATATTTGGGGGTCCAAGTAGAAAGGGTCCAGTAGTAGGGTATTGAGTAAGACTAGACTCTGTATTAAGAATAATCAATTGATAATAGGGGTTAAAATTATTAGACATTTGAAGCTGAAACTGTACTTGTGTTTTATGAGGACAACTTTACAAAACTTCGTATATCTCGAAAACTAATTGCCGAGAACTAGACCCCTTTTGCTTGGACATATTATTCGTGAGATTTTATTGTGAAAGTCACTTCATGAAAAGAAATATCAACTAGAAAATTACGATACCAAATATGTACCTACCTATTGACGATCATAGGTGAAAGTAGGGTAGGCATCCCAGTCCTCCTCATCCTAGTCATTAGACTGCAATTACAAATACACTCGTCTATCAAACGGCGATTGCATATTTGTGGGGAAACAAGTCTTTATTCCTGATACAGTATTATGGTGAAAGACTTTTAAACATTTAGATACACGACATGTTTCGTTCTTTTCATATTAATTTAATTTAGAGCTAAAATGCTGAGTGAAACGAGGCGTGTACTCTGTAATCTGTCGTAACCTTATCTTCACACGCAATTTCATCCAATATCAAGATTTACGACCGAAGCTTCAACTTTTACTTACGTGCTTATTAAACAAAGAGAAGGTAAATGTCACTCTGTAGGTCCTGGAGGATTAATTTTGCAAAGTAAACAGCTTTTCTAGCAGTAACTTACTTACGACCTATCTATAGATGATGTGTAAAGCGCTATTTTTGGTTGTTAAATACGTTTGTTGAGTTAATACGCCTCACCGATAGATGAAACTTGGCACATGAGTAAGTAAACCAAAAGTTATTTTTTGTTTCCGTAGTAATAACATTCTTGGGATAATTTCCGTCTTACACTTGGAAAAAGCCGCTGCCAAAAACTAACTGGTAGACTAAATAAAAGGGCTTCCGTCTAGCTACCAAGTTTTGTCGTTGAGTGATGGAGCACATAATGCTCACATAGAAAAAAGAGGAAGGAGTTTATAAAACAATATTATAAGGTCTTGAATAACTAAGGAAGCAATTCGAATCTATCATCCTATTGTAAACAAGATTTAGCCACGCGCGTGCCGAAGTAACAGACCGGGAGTGACAAACAAAACTGCACCCGGCTCCATTAAATTCTTAAATTAACTGTAAAATGATTTAAACAGTATCACATTGAAAAACTATTAGCCTTATTTATAAAAAAAATGATAACTTTAAATATGATTATGTGAAACACTGCTTATCAGATTCAAAATTTAAATCATCCGCAGAAAATTTGAATTAAGAATCTGCTAACCAGTGTTAAAAGTTTTTTTTTTGTTTTTTTAGGGTTCCGTACCCAAAGGGTAAAAACGCGACCCTATTACTAAGACTCCGCGGTCCGTCTGTCTGTCTGTCTGTCTGTCTGTCCGTCTGTCTGTCTGTCTGTCACCAGGCTGTATCTGATGAACCGTGATAGCTAGACAGTTGAAATGTTCACAGATGATGTATTTCTGTTGCCGCTATAACAACAAATACTAAAAACAGAATAAAATAAATATTTAAGTGGCGCTCCCACACAACAAACGTGATTTTTTTGCCGTTTTTTGCGATAATGGTACGGAACCCTTCGTGCGCGAGTCTGACTCGCACTTGGCCGGTTTGTTAAAAATTTGGTCCTTAATATCGTGTCTTGCATGTCCCGTTGTCATTCATTTGTTAAGAAACTAGCGGCCCTAAGGGCTCCCACACATAACTGCGAATTCGCATCGCATCGCAAATATCTGCGAGCTCGCTAGTATTAAATGTAAAGAAATCGCGTCGCATCGCATCGCATCGCAGTTATGTGTGGGAGCCCTTATTTAATTTCTACTCATTTATGTCAGACTTCATTTTATCGATGGCATTTATTTTATTGTTGATTTCATATTTAACACAATAAAAGTTTACGTACTATGTGTATGAATACTGATATATTTAAAAATATTACGTTTATATTCATAAAACATTTAAATACACCAATTAGTAAAATTAAATTAAGGAGTCATATCACATCGATTCGATAAATCACTTATGATTGAGACTTACCTACAACACAATGCTCAGCGCTTGGAACATTTAAAAAAATAAGGTCTGTTAGTTTTGTCTACTTAAAATCACAGTTTAACACGTTTACCATAAGCCTGTGAAAGTGTAAATGGAATAAAACCAATACATAAAATAGACCATAATTATTAAATTCAAAGCAGCAAAATACTTGCTGCAAAACTTCAGTAAAATACTTGCCACAATATTATTGCGTAAAAACTACACGCACATTAATAATGAAAAACATCAGTACACAACATAATCACATTAATAATAAATCAAGAGCAATCAAAACGTACCTGACCGTTGAAAGTCCGAAGTCAAACCAAAATTGAACGATCAAGCTTCTTGCACACTTTTATAATGCGGCTTGCTTGTCAGTGGCAGGGAGCGCGTAGTCAATACACTAACTTATAAAACAGGAAGTAACTCGAAAGATACTCAAATATTATAAAAAATAGGAAATAGTTATTTCTTCCACAAGCCTGTCATAAGAAAAATACTGAAATGAGGAACATTTTCAGAAGAAAACCAATAAGTTGAATTAATAAATAAATAAGGTGTACAATTGAATAAAATCTACCAAATATAAATAAATCAAAAACACCTACTTTAAATTTGATTAACGTTTTTCTCGTAAATGGTGTATAGGATAAAAAAGGCAATAGCTTACTCATTCATTCAAGATGCCGATTTTATCAGCTGCACACCTCACCTGGCACATATTGTCGCCGTAAGATGTATGTTAGGATTTCACACGAACTATAACTTATTTAAAAGGTTTAAAACTAAGTCCAATCCTTTATTTACTGCTCTAAACTAACCTATATTTAGTGCAATGAATTCCTATGCACAATTTGATTTATCCACGTCCAGTGAATATACTACAAACTGTCACAAGCGAAATGCATAGGAAGAATGCTCACCTGCTAGGGCTAAGCGAAATAAATTGGAAAGGACAGGGTCATTTTACATCTGAGCTCGGCAGTACAGTGTATTTTTCAGTCTCGGAACACGATAGCAGCAGAGGAATGGCTTTCATTGTGCCACGGTTGTTGAACAAGTGCGTTGTGGGATATGAACCAGTTAGCGATTGTATTGTAACACTCAAAATTAACATCATACCGTGCAAGGTTAACCTCGTACTGATATATGCCCCCACAGCTCAGTCAACCGAAGAAAATTTCTTTCTTTTCCGAAGCTGGTGTCGAAAAACGAAAAACAATAGATATCAATAAGACACCGACTTCGGAAAAAAAAATTCACGTTATTGTGTTTTTTTTTGGAAGTCAGTTTAATTTTTTAACTTACTCAATTACTTGCTCTTTTGATTTGTCTAAGTTATATTTATTGTAATATCAGCTAGAGAAATCAAGTTATTAAATTGAATGCCCGTGGGTTTATGATGTGCTGGAAGCTTTTAGAATCTCACCTCTACGGATTTCACATCAGATATTACTGGTACAGAGCTTCCGAAAGAGTGGGTCTTAAAATGAACATGGACAAAACCAAGGTTATGTTGAACGCCCATGTAACACCCACTCCTATCAAGGTTGGAGACTCTACACTCGAAGTTGTGGAAGATTATGTCTACCTGGGACAAACGATCCAGTTGGGTAGGGCCAACTTCGAGAAAGAGGTTAACCGTCGAATCCAACTCGGCTGGGCAGCGTTCGGGAAATTGCGCGGTGTCTTCTCGTCCAACTTACCACAGTGTCTCAAGACAAAGGTCTATGACCAGTGTGTGTTGCCAGTGATGACCTATGGCTCTGAGACGTGGTCGCTTACAATGGGCCTCATCAAAAAGCTTACAGTCACGCAAAGGGCAATGGAGAGGGCTATGCTCGGAGTATCCTTGCGTGATCTAATCAGAAATGTAGAGATCCGCAAGAGAACCAGGGTTACCGACATAGCCCGAAGAATTGCCAAACTTAAGTGGCAGTGGGCAGGGCACATTGCTCGCAGAACGGATGGCCGATGGGGCAGAAAACTTCTGGAGTGGCGACCGCGAACCGGAAGACGATGCGTTGGAAGGCCTCCCATCAGGTGGACCGATGACCTGGTGAAAGTTGCGGGGATTCGCTGGATGCGGAACGCACGGGACCGGTCAATATGGCGACGCTTGGGGGAAGCCTATGTCCAGCAGTGGACGTCTTTCGGCTAAAATGATGATTACTGGTACTAAAAGAAGATTATGACCTTATTTTATATAAATGAGTGTTTAGACAAAGTGCTATACAAAGAATTGAATAAAAAAGAAAATCAATTAATTTACTAACCGTTGTTCAATATACCGTTTGAATATCTTTTCAGCTTGGCCCAGCTCTTGACCTCGCCTTCGATGGACTGAGGAAGCCCAGAAGATGCCAGTTCTCTCATGCTTTGAAGGTTGTTGGGTTATACAAACAATGACAGAGAGATCGACACACTTTGGCTGTACACGAATTAACTGTGGAGTATATTTATTTGACTTGTATTCCATAAACTTCTTTACTCTACTTAAGTATGCAAAGAATCTCAACATCAAGTATTGTCGTTGCCAAACATTTAAAAAAGTTAATAACTTATACAATATGGCTCAGCAATCAAACATACGGTGAAAATTAATTGTAAATTAGATGTCTTCACTGACATCTGCGAAATCAAATTTCCTGACAAGAAAAATTCTTTAATTTTGTGAAAATCAGGTCTGAATGTCTCCAGATTTCGTATTTTGCTGTTCCCCGAGCAAATATGTAGCTCTGGATGATTTTATGCTTTCATATTTAATGAATCTTTGCCAGTCACAGTTTAGAAGTTTCTCAATATGCTTCAAAACTTTCAGCTGAATGTAATAAAATTTCAAAATTTAAAAAACCCCCGACACATTTATCTTGCGAAAACACCCTGATTCAAACAGTAAAACGCCCATAACTTTTGAACGGCTGAACCGATTTTATTCAAACATAGCTAAGAACACTCTCGAAAAAATCACCTTTGAAGCAAAAACAAACTAAATCAAAATCAGTTCATCCGTTTATGCGCTATGATGCCACAGACAGACACACACAGACACAGCAACACACGTCAGTTTCCAGTTTATATTTTTGCTAGAGCAATGTTCATTGCTTTCATTGTGTATGAACTTCAGTAATATTACCTAATTATTTTGGTGAATGTAGCTTTTTGTACGGATAACGCGGTGTGCGGGTCTGACTCTCTCACTTGCTCCGTTTTTTTATTCACTATCCTACTGTAAATATGAAATTCTTTTTGCATTCGTGGTTTTATTTTTGTGAGAACCTAAGTACTTATATTATTAATAGCACGCACTTATCACAAAAATCGTGTACCAAGAACGGTAGTGTTGGCAATTTTTTTTAGTTTTGCTTAACTCTGACTTTTTAACCGATGAAAAAAAAAGGAGAAGGTTCTTATTTCGACTTGTATTTTTTTTATGTATGGCCACGCATAACTTTTTATAGAGTGGTACGATTTATGATTATTTTTTGGCAAGAGTATACCTCGTAGTTGAAAATGTAAATTTAAAAATAAAAGCCACCCCTAAGGGTAGAAAAAAAATGAACTGATTCTCCTACTAAATTTTCAATTGTGAACCGATCCTGTTGAAATAGATCAAACTGAAAAGCAAAAAATAAAACATTTTAGCAAAACAAAAATTACCGAGAAAAATGAACAGAAATTAAATAAAAAAAGGTCTAGCTAAGCTCCAAATTAATGTAAGTATTAAATTGTGAGACGGCGTTAAACAAACAATCAACGAAGATCAATCTAGCTAATCGTACAATCATTCTACGTTTTACGTTATTAATGTGCATGTTTATTTATTTTGCGCCGACTCGAAATTTAATACTTAATTTAATGTGGAGTTTAGCTAGACTAAAAGTTTTTTTATGTTTTTAACTGCCTTCCCAAAAAGGAAGAGGTTCTGCATTCGGATATTTTATTTTCAGTTATTTTTGTCGTCCTTTAAGTTTCTTTTTTGTTAGGAATTTTTTTTCACCCCAAAGTACCATTCGATGTCAGGGAAATTCGCAATTGCCTTTGTTTAGCAAGGATATCCTTGCCCTCGCTTGCATATTATTAAGTGCCTTTATTAATTAACTGCAAGGTTGCTGGTCTAAATTGGCCTGTTTCTCAATTTACCGATTCAATACATTTTTTTTTTTGTTTGAAGTCTCTTTCTGCATTTAGCTGCCTTATAGGTGCAACAAAACACTCTTCCTACATAAAAAAATACCACTACATACTCAAGTATCTAATAAATAAAATAAGAGCTAAGTTTAAGCAAAAGCTTACTTAGGTACCTATCTTATATTGTGGAGGGGCAGACAAATAACTCGGACACTTCGACCCATTGGTTTTTTTTTTTTTTTTTTTTTTTTTTTAAACTTTGCCCCACACTAGGAATTTCTTCCTGTATCGTGGGTGCGTTTACAAACATATAAACTCACATACACAACACCCAGAGCCGGAACAACTATCTGTAGATCATACAAATATTTGTTCCGTGCGGGAATCGAACCCGCGACACGCAGCGCAGCAGTCAATCGCTCAACCACTGCGCCAACCGTGCGCCCAAAGAATGCGGAATCTTTTTTTTACGTAGGTAAATAAGGCACGCAGCTTTGTTTAGGAAGGATATCCATGCCCTCGCTTACATATTAATTAAGTGCTCTATTAATCAATTGCAAGGTCGCTAGTTAATTGACTATTATCTATTCACCAATTCAATATAGCGATTTTTATTCTACCGGATCTTAGACAGATGACAAACAATCATTTCTTGGTATTATTTTTTCCTTTTTGAACCTCTAGATGAATACCTTCCAAAATCAAGTAGGATTGAAACATTTGAGAAGATTTACGTAACATACGTGAGTAAGGTATACGGCAGCAGTCTTTTATATAAATGCCTTAGACATATTATTGCTACCGTTTCAGTAAGGAGTGAGCTATAAACGGCTTACGAGAATTACGAGCAGCATGAATTGTAACACCCTATTCATTTTATTGTTATAAAATGATGATTATTTATTTTTAAATAGAATAGTATAAGAGGTATATCGCATTTGCGCATTTTGCAGTTTTTACTATCCCTTGGACTAAACGAGATACCTACTTAGTTATGTGGATATTAATTCAAGACCAAAACGAAAGACTGAGGTGTATGTCTCTTTTTACACAGTTTAACTTTATAATTCGCTAAGGTAAAAATAAACACCAGCCAGTACCCAACCAATATCAGTGATACAAATTATTTAATTTTATCCAGGATTCATAAAGGTCAAAGTTTTGGAAAAGTCCTTTGTTCAGCAGTGGGATAATACAGGCTAACAGTAACCAGTAAGAAAATAAATAACATCATAGTATTATCTACTAATACTTTTATAATCCAATTATATTAGGTGGGGTACCCGACAGAATATTGCGAACAATAGAAGATCACCGTGACAATGGCAGCCACTCCAGGCTATATACAATTGTGGGCTGTATGTTATTGTTGTTGGTAAAACATTAACAACCAGAGGAAAAAATTACGTAGCTACAAAGAAAATATTTCAATTTAATATTATTTTTCGACCAAATTAAAATCACCTACCTCGTGGAAAGTATGTTTTATTGAAAAATTCTATTAGAAGAATATACCTTAAAGTGATTAATTACGGTATTCTTTATATCAGCTATATAACTTAACGTTTATTTGAAACTACTTTCCAATCGCAACTAGTTTGTACAAACTTTTGCTTGAACCGTCCAACACTCGGTACCAAATAAAATACTTAATGGGTAAGAAATAAAATCACTCCGTTAATCATAATATTATTAAACGATTAGTTTTAGCTCAATTATATAATATTAACGAAGTCTCTCTTTGTCTCCTTTTTACGTTCTTACAACTGAACGGATTTGGATGAAACTTAGCACGTGGGTAGACCATATTCTGGATATAACAGGATTTAGGATACTTTTTATGCCGAGGAAATACTTGTTGTCCTGGGAAAATTTTCATGCGGGTGAAGCCTCTGATAGAAGTGAATCAATAAAACTCCCGATTTTAAATTAAGTTTGCTAGTAACAGAATCAGTCCGCAGCTAAAGTGGCGTGACGGTTTCGACTTGAGGGGCAATCGTGCTAAAAAACGGTATAAACACACTATGTCTACATCTCTTTTTTTCATCTTTCCTTTCGCAGGTATGCTGGAAGAGATTTCTATAGAAATAAGCATCAACTATGTACCTATTTTTCTGTTTATTCTTCTTGTATATATATTATGTGTGTGCATAAATGTTTAAATAAATAAACCGAAGATTTTATGGAGGTGAAATTTGTCGTCTAGGAGTTTGATTTTTTGGTAGTTTCAGTATCTGGTTAAATTATGAACATGTTTTCTGACCGGAATACACGAAATGAAAGCGACAAAAAACATTTTCCAAAACCAAAAATATTTTTTTACAGAAACTATGAATATTTATTTGTTGTTATTCCTGGCCACGGCGGAAATAACTAGCTTTAAACAACATTGATAATTTCATTTGTCGAGTTGTCGACCCAGGTTTGCTTCAGACAAAAACAAAATAAATAAACCAACTGTCTACAACTCAAAGTAAATTCGCTTTCAGGCTGTCACCAGATATGTTTTGTCTATTTCAACTTGGTCTAGATGAGTTCATTATATAGTTATTTTTGGTCAAATTATGATATTTACACTTCCAACAAAGACATCTACGCATTTTAACTGTAATGTGTTGTTCTAAAACAATTCCTAAAAAGCTTTAGTAAAATTTGGTGAAAAGGTTTCTCTAAAAACCGCCAGACCGGAGCAAATTAAACTTTGCTATATTACAAATGTTCTCATGCTCATGCTCTATGCATGTGCCGCGTTACATTAAAGTTTTTAATATTTTCACGCCTTACTTCGTTTATTAAAATATGTACTCTGATAAGGAGGCTATTTTGGCCTCATAAAACTCTAACCCTACTGTGGTAAAACAGATTAAAAGATTAAAAGAGCTAATGGATTGTTAACTCATCATCATCATCATTTCAGCCGGAAGACGTCCAGTGCTGGACATAGGCCTCCCCCATGCATCGCCATACTGATCGGCCCTGTGCGTCCCGCAGCCACAAGATTTCCGCAGCTTTAAACAGGTCATCGGTCCACCTAGAGGCCTTGCAATGCATCGTCTTCCGGATCACGGTCGCCAGAACAGATACCAGGTCCAGAGCTTTTATATATTTTTGTTGATAGTAGTGTTTGTACTATCATCTTTGAGCCTTAAAGATGATAGATGGACGGCGAGAGCAGTAAAATGGACTTGCCCGCGAGGAACTAGAAGCAGAGGCAGGCCTAACGCTAGATGGGCAGACGAGATAGTGGAGATGGTGGGTCAAAGCTGGCTACACGCTGCCAGCAACAAAACTCAATGGCACTCCTTGGAGGAGGCTTTTACCCGAAGGGGGTCCGTACAAATTACTTAAGTAACGTAATTATAAATAAACTATGTATATATTCTTTTAATAGATTGTAATTTGCATGGAATAAATAAAGCTTTATTATTATTATGTCCTTTATTTAATTCAATTTCTTATTTTATACATTTTTAAATATTTTTAAAAAACACATACAAAAAAGAAAAACATTTAAAAATATATAAAATAGAGGCCCACCGGTATCGGGAACAGGGTCCAAGCCACCGGCGGTCAGGGCTCCAGAGAGAGGAACCTCCTAACAATACGAGCCGTGTCCAGCAATACTGCTTTCTGGATCAGGCCTATAACCCAGCTGCCTAACGAGAGCCTCCTAAGATGTTGGTCGAGGCTCATGGCTATTAAGCCATTGGCCGACACGACTATCGGTACAATGATCGCTGTGTCCACATCCCACATGTCGACAACCTCGCGAGCCAAGTCAAGATACTTGATTTGCTTATCTTTCTCGGCTTTCACGAGGTTCCCGTCATGCGCGACGGTAATGTCAACAATCATTGCACGCCTCTCGATTCGGTCCACCACCACTATATCAGGCTTATTAGCGATAATCGTCCTGTCAGTGATGATGGACCGATCCCAGTACAATGTGATATTGCCATTCTCGAGATCTGGGTCGGGCACATACCTGTAGTATGGCACCTCCGATGCCACAAGAGTGTATTTCAAAACAAGTTGCTGATGGATAATCCTGGCTACAAGGTTGTGCCTATGCAAGTACTCTTCGTTAGCTAGACGAGAACAACCAGAGATAATGTGGCGGATCGATTCACCCGGACGGTGACATGCCCGACAGATGTCAACCGTGCCATCCTTCACAATAAATCGCCGGTAGTTATTCGTCATGATAACTTCGTCCATAATTGCACAGACAAAACCTTCGGTTTCCCCAAAGAGGTCACCGAAACGCAGCCAGGCTACGGACGCTGACTGATCTACATCGGACCCATGTAGGGCCCGGCAAAAGCGCCCGTGAAGCTCCTTACTCTGCCATACCTCCCTGCGGTCGTTAGTGTCAAGCACTACAGGCTTGCGCCAGTTCTCATTCGCCAAGGAGAGCGGGGTGAGTCCCTTGTCCACTGTTACTACATCTCGATGCATTCCCACGTCGGCGTGTAGAAAATATTCCCTGAGATTGCATATCTCGCGGTTGTGGAGATTCTTGGCATTTAAAAAGCCTCGGCCTCCACACTTCCGCGGGATATACAATCTCATGACCGACGATCGTGGGTGATGCATTCGATATGCAGTCAGCAGTGTACGGACCCGCGTATCCAGGGCGTCGAGTTCCGATTGAGTCCATTTGAGTATGCCGAAAGAGTACATCAATACCGGCATGACCCAACCGTTGAAGGCGCGCACCTTGTTTCCACCCGAAAGAAGGCTATTGAAAACCTTTTTCAGGCGGCCAAAGAAGCGTTCCTTCAACGATTGCTTTATGTCAGTAGTGCTGATACCTAACGCTTCCGACATACCCAAATACTTATAGGTTTCGTTTGGAGAGAGGGATCTCAGGTTTATGGAATCCGCGAGTTGAATTCCCACGGACTCCACAATCTCCCCTCGCTTTACATGCATGACCGCACATTTGTCCACGCCAAACTCCATCCTGATGGCGCTACTAAAAGTTTCAGTTGCCTTCAGTAGCTCCATCAGCTGAAGATTGCTGGGAGCAAAGAGCTTCAGATCATCCATGTAAAGGAGGTGAGATATAACCTGACCACCTCTCTTCAACCGATAGCCTAGTCCTGAATTCTCCAGCAGCATACTTAGAGGATTCAGGGCCAGGCAAAACCAAAGTGGACTCAAACTATCGCCCTGGAATATACCTCGCTCGATCCTTACGGGTTCGCTATTCCTCTGGATATTTCGACATCCTGGATAGCAAAGGACTGTGCTCCACTGCCCCATACACGACATCAGGAAGGTGCGTAGAGTTGTATCTATTTTATACAATTCTAGCACCCTCATGAGCCATGTATGAGGCACCGAATCATAGGCCTTCTTATAATCTATCCAACATGTCGACAGATCATTTCGGGAACGCCGAACCTGTTGGATAATGGCCATATCTATAAGGAGTAGCTCCTTAGTACCGCGAGACCCGTTCCTACATCCATTCTGAGAAGCCGACATGATGGAGTTATCGTCGACGTGTTTATTAATTTTAACTCTCAAAATGGATGTAAGAACCTTATAGACCGTCGGTAAACATGTAATAGGTCTATAATTTTTGGGTTCCGCGGTGCTACCAGACTTGTGGAGCAGGTGGGTAATTCCTGTTGTTAAAAACTGGGGTAGCGAACCAGACTCTAAGGCTGCCTGGAACTGAGATGCCAAACGAGCGTGCGACCTTTGTAGCCATTTTATCCAGAAGTTGTGCAGTCCGTCCGGCCCTGGAGATTTCCAGTTCGGCAACGGGCGGACTGCACGGGCTACATCTTGGGCGCTGATCATGATAGCCCCCATTTCTTGTATGGGATCGCAAGCTCGCTCAACCTCCCGAGTCCATTCACCTTCGGTGTGACTGACAGGCACCGACCAGATACTGCGCCAGAAGTTGAACATGGCGTCATTATCCGGCAGGCGCGTATCAGTCACACCTTGGTTGGGTCGCTCCCAAGCTCGGTAAACCCACCTTTCATTTCTTTGGAATGTGCGATTCTGGGTGTATCGCTCCACTCGCCGCCTATACCTACGAATACGGTTTGCCCATGCATACACTTTTTGTTTCAGGAAGTCGATGCGCTCCGTGACATGGGATATGTAGTCTCGGGGGCTGACATCAGTCCCCGAAAACGCCCGTCTCACAAAGCGCATCACTCTTGGGCGAGTATTGCCCTCCCTGAAACAAATTAGTTTGCCAATGAGTGCTCTGGCCCCACCAATACGACGTTCGATCATGCACTGCCAAGCTGGTACGGCTGGCGTCGGTCGTGTAGCATTGTCATCTGCAAATTTGACATGAGCTACACGACATGCCGCTACAGCCGCGCAGTACATGATCGAATGTGTATCAGTGAGGTCTTCGCAGTCATCAAAGTAGTTTGACAACTGCGAATCCAGAACAGCCACCAGCGCCCTATTTTTGTTATGCATGGGCAAACGAGGTAATCGTGGCCTAAGTTCGGGAGGTATGTAGCGATATTCCCGAATAGCACACTCCAAAGCACTCCTTAATGCCTCACTGCACTGGGTACTTACGTGTGTAATCCTGTCACTACTCTCCTCGTCAGCGTGGCTGGGAGTGTGGTTGGACTGTGGTGGCACCACAGCCTGCGACGATGGTGCAGTGACTCGGTTACCCATTTCAGTTCGGAGGCGATCAAGTACATTATCATCCAACATACGATTACGCTGGATGACCCGTACCTGATCCGACAGTCGTTGGGCCGAAACGTTGACGGCTGGTTCAAGCACCTGAAACAAAGAGAGCATCCGGACACGGTACGCGGTCAGGTTGTTTCCTCCCTCTGTAGCCCCAAAGTATGCGCGCATGACATTTTCATTGATGGATTGTGTCCATCTCATGCGCTGCACACTTCCGCCGGGTGCTGGGACCCTATCAGAGACCGGTAGGCCTCGAGGTCCTAAGCGGTCCGGCGGCCGGCGTCCTCCCCGTCGACGCGCAGGTGGTGGTGTCGTCAGCGGCGAGAAGTACTCGTCGCTCGAGCTCGACGCAACTGCCGCGGTCGGTGTCACAGCACTCACGGTGGAGCTGGGTTCCGGCGGCGGCAAGGCGGAGCTGGGCGACAAGGCCGGAGGTGGTGGGCGTGCTTTCCGTCTGGCTGCAGCTCTCGTCAACATGACGTCTTCTTCATTTTTCTCATTTGTTTATGTATAAGTTGTTATTTGGTATAACGTTGGTTATAATATTGTTCCATGTTTTTTTTTTCTTGGTTTCATTTTGGCTGTGTCGATTTATATGGTTAAAATTAAATATATTGTAAAAAAAATCGGAGAGAAAAATTTTTGGCGTCTGTCAAGTCGAGCCACAGATTATTATTATTATTTCGTTTATTTAATTTTGTGCACATTTCTTAATTACATTTTTAAATATTTCTTTATAAAAACAAATCATAAAAAAAAAACATTTAAAAATATAAAAAATAATGGTTTTCCGCCGGTGTCGGGTGCAGGGTCCAAGCTACCGGTGGTTAGGGCTCCAGAGACAGGAACCTCCTCACGATGCGAGCCGTATCGAGGAGTACTGCCTTCTGTATCAGGCCCTTGATCCAACCGCGCAATGACAGCCTCGACAGATGGTCGTCGAGACTCTTGGCCATCAGGCCGTTGGCCGTAACGACAATCGGCACAATGATCGCCGAGTCCACATACCACATGTCGACAACCTCGTGTGCCAAGTCGAGATACTTGATTTGTTTCTCTTTCTCAGCTTTCACGAGGTTCTCGTCATGTGGGATGGTGACATCGATTATCATTGTGCGGCGCGCTAATCGGTCTATCACCACTATATCCGGCTTATTGGCAACAATAGTCCTATCAGTGATGATAGACCGATCCCAGTACAACGTGACATGGTCATTTTCGAGAACTGGGTCGGGCACATACTTGTAATACGGTACCTCTGAATCCACTAAATTGTACTTCAAAGCAAGTTGCTGGTGAATAATCCTGGCCACTTGGTTATGCCTGTGTAAGTACTCGCCTAACGGCGAGTACTTACACAGCCAGCCAGACGAGAACAACCAGAGATATTATGTCTGATGGATTCACCCGGACGGTGGCATGCCCGACACACGTCAACCGTTCCGTCCTTCATTATATGTCTCCGGTAGTTATTCGTCAGGATAACTTCGTCCATAATTGCACAGACAAAACCTTCAGTTTCCCCGAAAAGGTCACCGAAACGTAGCCAGGATACAGACGCTTGGAAATCTACATCGGGCCCATGGAGAGCCCGATAGAAGCGTCCGTGTAGTTCCTTGCCTTGCCATACCTCTTTGCGTTCATCAGTAGTTAGTATTACAGGCTTGCGCCAGTTCTCTTTAGCCATGGTCAACGGGGTGAGTCCCTTGTCCACTGCGACCACATCCCGATGCATACCCACTTCAGTTTTTAAAAAGTGTTCTCTGAGGCTGCACACCTCGCGGTTGTGAAGAGTCTTGGCGTTTAAAAAGCCTCGACCCCCACATTTCCGCGGGATGTACAGTCTCATCACTGATGATCGTGGGTGATGAATCCGGTTTGCGGTCAGCAGTGTCCGGACTCTCCTATCAAGGGCGTCGAGCTCAGTCTGAGTCCATTTGAGTATGCCGAAAGAGTACATCAAAACCGGCATGACCCAACTGTTGAAGGCGCGCACCTTATTTCCACCTGACAAAAGGCTATTTAATACCTTTTTCAGGCGGCCAAAGAAACGCTCCTTCAGCAGTTGCTTCATGTCAGTACTGTTAATGCCCAACGCTTCCGACATACCCAAATACTTGTAAGTTTCGGTCGAGGAGAGGTGTCTGAGGTGTATGGAATCAGAGAGTTGAATTCCCTCGGATTCCATAATCTCCCCATGCTTTACATGCATGACTGCACATTTGTCCACACCAAATTCCATCCTGATGGAGTCACTGAAGGTTTCAGTTACCTTCAGTAGCTCCGTCAGTTGGAATTTGTTGGGGGTAAAGAGTTTCATATCATCCATGTAAAGGAGGTGAGATATAACCTGACCACCTCTTCTCAGCCGATAGCCTAGACCTGAATCCTCCAGCAGTGTACTTAGAGGATTCAGGGCTAAGCAGAACCAAAGTGGACTCAAACTGTCGCCCTGAAATATCCCCCGCTTAATCCATACAGGCTCAGGCTTATTATTATTATTATTAGTGTTTGTACTCCAACACGGTACAAGAACACCTACGTCACGACTCGTTTTATTTTTAGTACATTTAGGTACGGTTTGCTAACGTATTAGCATTAGCATGAGCAGACTACTACTGATGAGGACTTTAATTGCACGCCATTTGACTCGATTCTTGGCTATTACTGTTCAGCTGCTGCCAGTTTCAATCATCTTAGATCGTACGTCGCTCAAAGCAAGTTTTATTTTATAGTTTCATAGAAATAAAAATTTGGATTGTTTGCACTCTAGCTGTCAGCCATTGGAATCATTTAATTATTTTTTTTATAACCAAGATTGACATTTTGTTGTTCTGCCGCGAATTACATCCAGTAAAATTCATAGGCTAGGTTCATGTAATTGTATAAATAATAAGACATTTGTCGCTATCTGTATTTGTATACCTACAATATGGTTTGACTTTAATTAATGTTCTTGTACTCGATTCGGCCTTTAAATTGAGAAGTGATGGTTTTATATAATTACTGAATTTACCTTGTGTAGAAATATACCGTGTTCCTTTAACCATGTTATGGTTAAATTTGCTGCGCTTTTCTCGTACTTATTATTTTATGTAGGTAATTAAATCTTTTCTATAGGTGCCTACCGTTTTAAACTGCAAACTTAAAAGAACAAGCAACGATGGCACCCAAAGGTCCTTTAACAAAGACTTTAAGCACAAGATCCTTTTGAAATGGTTATTGTTTAAGACATATTGCTGAATGTAAATTCTGGTTCTGATGCTTAACAAGTGCGAACGAGAGCGAACGACCTTCTCACACACAAGGTTTCTGACGAAGTGCCTACATCATGTATTTTAAAAGCCAAAATTCTGATTTAGAAGCCGGCTGTCTTCAGAATATTTCAACCATTTTATTTTGATGCAAAACAATTTATCCCTGTGTATAATGTCAACTTGAATCACAGCGTACCTTCCCGAGTAGATATACACACAATTAGGGAACTGTATCGCTTGAAGAATTATTTGCGGTTCAATATAATATGTATTTATTTTATCATATTTCGTTAGCACATAATATGGGAGCAGGTAGACTATTTATGTACACTAAATATATTTATTTTCTGTTTCAATACGATGTCATCATCTGTCTAGCCTTTTCCCAATTGTTATTGGGGACGTCTTACCGGATTCAGCTGAGTACTAGTGTTTTACATGGAGCGACTGCTTGACCTTCACAACCCAGTAACTGGATAATACCATACCCCTTGGCAAGACTGGTGTCAGATCTCGAGCTTCTGACTACCCGTAACGACTGTCGAAGATCTTCAAATGACAGCCCGGACCAACGGCTTAACGTGCTTAACGAAGCACAAAGGAAACTCGGTATGTTGAAATAGTTACCCATCCACGGACCGACCTTGGCAACCGTTGCTTTACTTTGTAGATCGACCCGTGCCGCTGTTTCAATACGATGTGATGAAAAGTAAATCCTCAAGTGTAACTAGAACATGCATAACTTAATAACCACATTTGTTAAGTCTCTAAGAACATTCTTCCAAAGAGATAAGATAAGTCTTTGTTCCAAAAGAGATGGAGATGGATTCAACGAGTAAAAATCTTTCTTTACGAGGCACTTGCTTTATCGAAGGTCTTAGAAACTAAAATGGTATTATAGAACATTGCCCCTTCACTATATCAAAATGAAAAGCAGTCGTGTCGACCAAACGTTCCTTTTCGGCGTACATCTGTTTCTGTAACTGATCGATTCGAGCTACTAGGCATGAAGTTTACATCCAGTCTCAACTTCGGCGCCTCCATTGAGCACAAAGCCCAAATTGCGGGCAAAAACTGGGCATCCTAAATAGAGTGGAAACTTTACGCATGGACAGCTTTTAACTCTTTACAACGCGCAAGTCTGTGGACTTAACTGTGGAAATAATATACCTACTGTTTGTTTCTAATAGTCTACGCAATGTCTTAGTAAAAAGTGCATGTAAGTTTTCGTACGAGGAAATGTCGTATTTTTATTACTGAGAGCCAGAACCAGGCGAATATACCTATTTAAATAATCTTAAATTCACATTATATTAGTTCAGATATACTACAGTCTACTAAAATGAAATGTCCTGTTTCCAGGTAAAAGCTTTAATCAAGGGCGACGTGCTCAAACCGATTACGAGCTGACAGACACCTAGAACATGCTTTGCATCTGTTATAACATAAATAGCTCCCAAGAACATCATGTTAAGCCCTAAAACCCTGACTAAGTTATTAATTTACGATTTCGTTACATTTAAAGGTGCTATTTTGCAGCAGAAAATAATGGTAGCAGACGTGAAATTATGGATTTTTACATTCAATAACTTGGTACCATCGTGTGGGCGTGTTTATTGGCATGAGAACAAAATGTGTTAGGGCCACGAGATTCTATGCGGTGAATATATTGAAGTTATTACTTGTAAAACATTGAAACATTATCAAAATCGAATGAAGATACTCGTAGTATGTGGTTAGAAAGGTCTAAGAAACTAAGAACACGATCTCAAAAAGTGCTTTTTTGAAAAGACTAACTGTTTTTATCTAGGTCAAAGTCAAAACGTTTATTGCGAACTAAGTGTATAATGTTGGTGTAATGTTATGTTAGAACTTATGACTTAGAAGCCTTTTACAAGCATTGCAATTATCATTCTCCTTTCCTTCGCATCCTAAATTAGCATGCAATAAACATTTTTATTACTTAATTATTTTATTTTACATTAATAAAATACAGTTATGTCAAAATTATATGTCAATAATAATGAATTTAATACAATTATTCAACAATATTAATGTCATCCTTTTCAGGTGGTACAAATTTAGCACTCTAGCGCTTCTAGTAAATATCGGTGCTGTCATGTAGGTACTGATTTTAGGAATCAAAGGAAGATCCTATGTTATTCCTTACCAGCAACTTATTGATACCGTTTTCGGAGATAGGAAAGTAAAAAATAAAGGTCTGCAGCAAAATCAGCGTCGGAAGACGCCTTATTTTATCCAAGGCTCTCAGAAAATATTCAAAATGAATATTCAAATAACTCAAAACTTGAGCACGTTTGAATCTGGTTACAGTTGGAGCGTGACTGAGCCTACCAGAAAATTTCATTAGTGACTCATAGATGAGCAAAAGCAGATTTAGAGTGAAATAGTAACAGGTAGTGATGAATTTTGTGCTCAAAACGGCACGTTAATACTGACATGGCATAACAAAGGTGGCCGAGATTAAACCAGTAAGCATAAATGAAATGAAGTTATAAATGTCACTGAAGAAATAAACAATCCATATCCATACTAATAATGTAAATGAGATAGTTATTATGTTTGTCTGTCTGTCTATTTGTAACTTTTTCACGTCTTATCGGCTGAACAAATTTGGCACATGGGTAGACCATATCCTGGATTAAAGATGGAAACACGTGGCGCAGGATCCACCAATCAAACGACTCTGTTAAAGCCTACATCATAACACAACAAGTTATAGCCAATCAACTGCGTCAGACGGCAGCACGCCACGCACGACACGTAAGTGTGTTTCTTCTGTCATAAGTCATATACTTACTAGGATACCTTTTTAATCGCGGCAGTATTTCCTCTTGGGATAATTGCCAACTTTCACGCGGGTGAAGCCACTGGCCTCGCTCCTAAATGTGAGCTTGGAAGTAAATTAAATAACAATAGGCGACGATTCTTATCGTTCATCACTCGACAGTCACTCGCTCGACTGCTCAGAAAATACGAAAAAGTATTTCTTCTGGGGCATTCCCCAAGGATTGTGAAAAAACGATTGAAATAGGTTTCCGAATTCGAGAAACGATTTGTAATGTTGTGATTTCTCTCTCAAAGTTTTTCTTCTACAAACCTTACCTTATCTGGATGACTCTGGTTGCGATAAACCTCTGCTTATCACAACCCATGGCTCATAAAAGAAGGATAGGTAGCTGTGTCATCTCTTTTAATAAAGACAAACTGCGATCACTAATCTATAAACCACATGTAACGTAACGATGGTTGGTGATTAACCTGCTCATGAGGGCGTTCAAATAAGGGTTTCAAATTAGATTTACCTATCCAATATGGGGCAGATGACCTGTGATACTTTGTAGCTTTTAGTTTCAACCCGTCTGCGTCACCAGTGAGCCGAGAGCGATTAATTCAGCTTTCATAAAATATCGCTGAATTAAAAGAGCCGCCTAGTGGTGCAAAGAGGATTTATTCGAATTTGTTTTACAACCTTATTTTGCTCTGCACTCTGCTTTATTTTTAAAATATATTATTATCTTACAAAAATAATTAAAAACAGACGCTGAAAAACAAAATGTAAAATTGTATGTAGGTTTCAGAAAAGGTACATAAAGAACTAACGTTTAAGCATAAACTAATTTCAGAGAACTTAATGAATTAATTCGTAGAGAACTGCAATCAAATCGCGACTTAATTTAACTAAGCTTAGTGAATGCTTAGTGTTTACTTACTCAAACAACAATGTTAGCAATATTTGTAGGTATACACGTATTTATATCTCCTACTCTCATTTACTAATGAATGTTCCTCTTCCCGAAGTACCATGTTTGTCAGGATCGGAATGATGCGGTGGGTTGCCGGTAACCCCGCTAGCGCTGGCACCGGAGCGGTCTAAGTACGGCCCGGAACGGCACGGAAATTGTCGTCACATGATAATGGATATGTACCACTTAGGGTGGTTTCGCAATACACGTCCATGTCCGTGATTTGTGTTCCATGTTAAAAATGTTCTGAATTATGGCAGATTATGACGGATAGAGTTTGGATGTAGTGTGTAAGTACAAGAAGTACTGCGGCTACTACCGAAATTTCATGAACACGGATCGGATGTAGTGCGTAACCGCACCTGTAGCTGCCGTTTTAAGACGTTAGACAGCTAATGGCATGTAGATAATTTTAGTCTATTATTTGTTTTTTCTTTCCATTTTAATTAGACTTTCTTAGCGCGCGGATTATTGGAGAACGTTACCCCACCAAGAAAGTGACTCCTAGAGTGATATGAGTGGAACGTATAATTAGTTCGTAAACTGCTGCGAATGAAAAATTACCACACATAAAAATTAGTGCGTGTCATCGTTTTTGAAAGAAAACGCAAGCGTCAAGATGGACTGAATACAGTTTTCAGCGAACTTATACGTTTTCTCATTTTGGCACTGTGATTTTTTTCGCGTTTTCAAAAAAGCGCGATTACTTGAAACTTATAAATATTTCCTTAATCTAATTCCGGCACAAATACGCACATATCAAGAGCTACTCGTGTATTTTTATTCTACAGGCGCACATGCAACGATTTTAGAGATACACAATTCTGCAAAACGTTACTCCAACTATAAGGTCTCTGCCCAAGCACAATATTTCTCACTCCGATCATACTTTTAGATTTTCCTGCTGGAACAACGTTACTGCATTAGGAACCGCTTTTACCGTTTTTTTCAAAAACGACAATTCGCAATATTTTTTTATGTGGCGCACTTTCACAGCAGATTACGTACTAATTATACGTTCCACTCATATCACTCTAGGAGCCACTTTTTTGCTGGGGTAACGTTTTCGATTAATGATCGTCTTACGATCCTAAAAGAAAAACTATTTTTTGTAATTTAGGAATGTGATTTATTTTTAGTAGAGTTTAAATTGGGCATTTAGTAGAGCAATCTTAAAGATTCAGAAGTTCAAGACTATATTTTATGAATTATTTTTTTAAATTTCTTACAAAGAAAAGTTAAAAACATGAAAAAGAAAATGTTAGAGAAGTAAACGTACAGTTAAATTGATTCGTTATGAAACCCTGTTTCACTCTTTTTAAGGCTTGTATCGCTTCACCAAATTATACGTGAATATCAAACGTAAGTCAATTTTCAATATTTGAAGCGCAATTGCCAAAATGAGGAGCACTGAACACCAATAATGCTGGATATTGATACTACTTCAAGAGAGCTTCACTCGACTCATTTTACCAGTCAAATTGGTACATTTATGATTAATAAGCACACATATTGCTTCACCCTTCATAGAGGTACCTATTCCAATTTGTATTTTAAGATTATTTATATAGCTCCCTAAGCTGGTTCTAAGTGGTATTTAGTACGAGTATGAGTACCTACGATACCAAACTAAATATAAATAGTTCTACTTGTTACTCTGATTTGAAGATTTAGAAAATGAAACGTTTAAATTTTTCGAATTTTTAAATTTCGAAACATTTTTATAAATATGTAATTTTAAAATTGTACACTGGATCCTACCCTCTTTTGTCATCATTCTCTGTCACTCTAGGGTTTGCTGTAAGAGAACTCAACATTGAGTTAAGCTCGCCTTTGTACATGTACTTTATTATCACATTGTATTAAATATTGTTTTTGGTGTACAATAAAGAATTAAGAATTAAATAATTAAGAAAAACATCTTTAGAAACGTATACCTACCATACAGATCATAAAAAGTGTAATTTAGTGGCCTTATTGAGTTATTAGAACCCATGGGTTATTAAGAAGGCCGCTGCGAATATTTATAATTTAACGAATTGCGAATGCAGTGCTGCTGTTCAGACTATGTTCCATTTGCTGGAGTTCCCCAAACATCCGTTTACCTGAACCCTAAATGACCTAAACGATGCCACTGACGCTGCATGCAATAGCCTACTTGTACAGCAAAAGGAG
This sequence comes from Orthosia gothica, assembly GCA_949775005.1. Lineage (NCBI taxonomy): Eukaryota > Metazoa > Arthropoda > Insecta > Lepidoptera > Noctuidae > Orthosia > Orthosia gothica. Next base: position 12,414,362 of record OX459049.1, read on the forward strand.
GAAGAAGAAGAATGGGTTTAATGTCCAGAAGAAAACGAATAATCTACGTTTACTAAATTTTATGTATAATATCATATATTATATATATAAAAATATATCGCAATTTATCTAATATAGTAATGAAAGCAAAAAAAGAAAAAACCAAGCAAGGTGTGGTGTGAGGTCCGTCGAACCAGAAAGTAGATCAATCAGGCGGGCGGTATTAACGGGCGTTGAAAAAGTACTTTTTTTACACCCGCCGCACATAGAACAAAGGGCTAATAAAAACACAGTATCGGTAGAATGCATTTACGGCTAACGGTTTAATAAAGGTGATCCCATTGCGCTCTTTGAAACAGTGTTAACATGACTAAGTTAACGACTTATACACTAAGTTCGTAACGGAACTTCGCCTCCGCTTGCTTTTTCAAATGCAGAACTCCACATTCAGCTCTTCAATCTTTTAGCGGAGTTGGAACAGAGATCTAATAAATAAAATTGGATGCTTCAACAAAGCGAAGGCCCTTTAAAGTGAAGGAGACAAAAATCTAAGTTTTATTTTCCTGCTTCCAAGTTATTACCGCAGATTGAGTAACAAGTGTGCAACTTTTAGTGTAGCCGGTTTTATGGACCACTAAGACAAAGCCACACCTTGTTTTTAAGGTATAATTGGCACTTATAAAATTTAAGTAACAATGGTGCAAATTACTCTTAGTTTAAATGTGAATTCATCTTTTTTGTACCTCCTCGTCCGCTAAGATAATATCGTTTACATCCCTATTTTACACATAGCAAATGCAGTCGTTTAACGCATTATCAGCTACACCGTAGCTCGTCTCGTAGCGCGTAGCCGACATTGCCATGTTGTGATCATTATTGCTTGTCTTACAACGAAGCAATTTATTGCAATTTCGTGCGAAGTTTACATTACGAAACTAGTTTCGTGAAACTTCAGCTTGGCATTCTGTAAACTTGACCCGCACAAAATCTTACGTGACCTAGTTTTGGGCCAAAGAATTATTGTAGGAGTTCACTTTCTGAATAATGAGCATATAAGACATGCTTTTGGAAAGTGCTGTTATTTATTACACAATATTTTATTAAACATACTAAAATTAGTACTAACTGGTGAAAACCGAGCCCCGAATTTTACTCTAAAACACGCGTAAAATGTTATGTTATTACTATGATAATTGTAATTGCTGGAATCACCTGCATACAGTAATATTTATGGAACGTTTGTGACACGTGACAAGTTTAATAGGTATATTATAATAATAGGGTTACGCGCCATATCCGATAAATGTTGGCAACGTGATTGCCTAAACTGTCGCTATATACGGTACCCCGAGATACTTCGGTAATTTGCAATTAACGGCACATCCAAAACCGTTTGAAGCCATTACCTATTAGAATAATTGATGATTAATTTCAAGAGGTAAATTATTCTGGGAATTGGTATGGGAACGATAAAATTACGATATATTCTGATCCCGTGCCTTGAGAAGCACGACCGTGTTGTATAGCCGTTAGTAAAGTATAGTTGTTCTATCTCACGAAGGTGGATTAAATGACTTTTATGACGTCGAAATAAAAGTCATTTTGCTGCGATTCATCTATACACGCAACACTTGTGCACTATAATATCCTCTTCGTACTTGGAAAACAGCTTTGAGATTGGCCATCGTGACCGTAAATTTGTCGGGAGAACATAAACGGTGGCAGCGACGATAGGTTAGTACTCTAGGCATGGTCCTGTATCTCGTGGATTATTTAATGCATAGAGGCCTATGGGAGGAAATGCTGATGGGGCGAGCTGGCACTAGTCGGAGTTGCTTATGAATGTAGTAACTAATATCTCCTGAACCCCCGTCTCATGTTAGTAGTGTCAACGGTGGGATTCCAACATATCCCTCCGTTCTCTTTAAACTGAAAATTCAGATGAATTTTCCTTGTAGCAAATAAAAATTGTTTCGTACGTAGAAGGAACTCAAATAAGCACCTTATTGGGGTTTGAATCCAATATCCCTCTGTACTGTTTTACACGTGTGTTGAAGGTTGGAACTACATGTGCCCTTGGGTTAATTGGAGTTTCGGTAAATAATTCAGTTATTGTGCCAGCTCAAAGTAAGATTTCATGTTTCTAGGTCAATTTAGGTAGGTATTAGGGAATATGTATGCTTAGTTGCCCATTTAAATTAATTTTTCTCTGGAGAAAAATCCAGCTTTATTATGTTTTCTAATTTAGTTATAAGCCTTTAATACATTATTTATTTCATAATACCTTATATTATAATCACCCCGCGACTACATTTTTGTTTATACAATATTACACACACAGTCTCGCTCGGAACGTCAACGCGAGTGCGCGCGCGTCACATCGATGCGCCCGCGCCCTGTGTGTTTACCTAATTTTTGTCTGCGAGCATACTATACACCTACCTTCGCGTGTAAAATTACTTTTGGTAGTGTTATTCTTTGCGCGTAATATTATTGCTAATGGAGTGCGCTAAGTGCAGTAAAGTGTTATCCAAAAATGGATCGCACTTTCAATGTCAAGCATGCTTTGGAACATTCCATAGAGGCTGTGTTAGAGGACTTCTCGCAGATATTCGTGCAGGTATCAGTAGAATTTACTGTAACAATTGTGAAGTGGATTCCCGAACGGATGACGAAGAACAAGACGAGATAAAAAAGGATTTCGAGAAAATACTTAAGGATATCCAGAGAAAAGTTAGTGGAATACCTACCTTAAAAAGCCAACTCGAATCCATAAGTACCAGTATGAGTATGCTTTCGGATAAATATGACACGCTTATCGCGGAACATGAGCAATCGAAGCAAAAAATAACAGAGCTCAAAAAGAACGTCACAAACATAAATAACAAGATTATATATCTAGAGAAATGTAACTCAGCATTGGAACAGAAGGTCCAGGAATATGACCAGGCCTCGCGTAAAAATAACCTTGAGATTGTAGGCGTTGAACAGCTGCCGGGAGAGAATCTACGCGAAGTGGTGACCAAAACTGGGCAGCTCATCAATGTGAGCAGCACGGAAATAGAGTGGGTTAGCCGGCGACGACAGCAGCGTACCGACAGTGGTAAGCCAGCACCAATTTTGGTTGGATTCCATGCTACCACTAACGGCGCTAACGAACGCGACACCTGGCTCGCTCAGCGGCGCAAGTTGCACGAGTTCACTGGCGATGTTATCACTGGAGGTAGTATGCAAAATAAAGTATACATCAACGAGGATCTTACTAAAGCTGCCAAGGATTTATTGTGGAATACTAAGAAACGGCTGCATGGGCTATGGAAGTACGTCTGGGTCTCCAATGGGAAAATTCTTGCTAAAAAGAATGATGGTGATAAGTCACTTTGGGTACGAGCAGAGAGCGACCTCGACGAAATTATCAAAAAGTGAACCTTCCGTCCTCAAATAAAGTGTCTTATTGTGTTTAACTAATTATCAAGTTCGCAGCGTTAATAGACGGTATCGAGGTTATTAGTGATAATACATTTGATGCGTCAATAGTGAACAGCATAGACGATTGGATGGCGACGTGGAACTCTAATCAAAACTTTAGTTTGGTGCATATTAACATACGATCTCTAAAAAAACATTTTAGTGAGCTATTAATTATATTAAATAACCACCTAGATAAGTTAGATGTTATCGTTATTACAGAACCCAACATTGACTTTTCTATTATAGATTTATTTAAGATAAAAGGATTCAATGTTCATAGTTTTGTACGATCGGGGCGAAAGGGGGGAGGGGTGCTTGTGTACGTGCGGGAGGAGTTGGATGCGCGGGCGGCGGTGGCGGCGCAGCCGGTTGCCATGTGTGCTGCGGAGTGTGTTTCCATTACACTTCGTTGCTCTGGGGAACCTATTCATGTTGTCGCATTGTATAGACCTCCCCGAATAAATAATCAGGAAAAAATTATTTTGTTCTTTGATGAACTTAGGAAACTATTGAATAGCTTACCGCAAAACTCCAAGGTCATATTGTGTGGCGATATGAATATTAACCTACTACGAAAACAAGATAAAAATGTCATTACATATGAAAATCTATTGGCCGAGTTCGGTTTCACTAAATGTATCGATAAAGTTACACGTAGTGAAATTTTAGTTGATGCATTGGTGGAATCCTGCATTGACCATATTTTTATTAGGACACCTGCTTTAAAAATAAATTCCGCGGTAATTCAACATAAAATATCTGATCATTTTATGATATCGGTCGCGGTGGAATGGAAACGCACACCGTTAGCCATGCCTGTGGACGGTGGCGGCCGGCGGCGGCGCGACGGCGGCGCTTGTGCTCTCGCTTCCACCTCCTCGCGTGCGCATGCCTGTCCTGCTCACTCGCCTAACGTAACCTCACAAAGCCGTCTTAGGCTTGACAATCGTGCGGTTCGTGATAAGCTATTGTCAGTTAATTTTGAAGAATTAATGCATTTTACATGCCCCATAAAGTTGTACGATGCATTTAGAGATATATTTCTACAGATCTATAATAGTTGTTATGTTCTAAAAAGTCAAACTAACTCAAACAGGGATAACATCCCGTGGATAACTAGTGAATTAAAAAATATGATCTTAGAGAGGGATAGACTGTTTATTATTTGGAGTAATGACCCTAAAAATATGGTTAAACGTTTAACTTACACAAAATTTAGAAATAGATGTTACAAATTAATTTTAAAAAATAGAATTAAGTACGATAGGCAATGTATATTAGACTGTAATAATAATATTAAAAAACTATGGGACAGATTAAATTACTTATTAGGAAAGGAAAAACAATGTTTGGATAAAGCAATTATAAAGAATATGGGGTCTGGCGAACCTATGAAAAATATATGTAATAATTTTGCTCGTACATTTGCTGAGGAAATAGAGAAAATTAAACATATTTGTAGTATTAAGTTTCTAGATAGAAGCTCCTACGTTGAACAAACGGACAGAAGTATGAGATGGCAGCCCGTAGATAGTAATTATGTAAAACAAATAATAACTCAAATGGATAAAAATAAGTCACCGGGTTGCGATCTGGTGCGAATGTCCGATCTTAAACTTTTGGTAGATTCTGTTGGCCCTGTGATCTCTAACCTAGTCAACTTGTGTGTACAAAATGGTGTGTTCCCTAGTATGTTAAAAGAAGCCATAGTTCGACCAATATATAAAAAGGGAGAACATAAAAATTATAGCAATTATAGACCTATATCAATTTTATCCAGTGTAGACAAGATTATTGAGAAATGTATCATTAACCGTTTGAATAATTATCTGCTGAAAAATAATGTAATCAATTATTGTCAACATGGTTTCCAAAAAGGTAAAAGTGCTAACACTCTTCTTACTCGATTTACTGATGAAATTAATACATATTTGAGTGAAAAAAAGTTTGTAGTCGCGGTCTTCTTTGATTACAAAAAAGCCTTCGATACCCTTGAAACTGAGACCTTATTGAATGCCATGGAGGAGTGTGGAGTGAGAGAGCCGCTGAACAAATGGTTCCGCGACTATCTCACATCACGGTCCTATCGAGTAAAGGTAGGTGATGAGTTCAGCGAGGAGAGGAAGGTGGGGTGCGGGGTGCCGCAGGGGTCCGGATGCGGGCCTGTGTGCTACTTATTACATGTGAATAGTGTGTGCGGCGTACTGCGCCACTGTTCGGCGCATATGTTCGCGGATGACCTGTGTGTGCTGCGCGCCGGCACCGACCTCGCTGACACCTGTCGGCTCGTTCAACATGACGTAGACGCAGTGGTAAAGTGGTCTCATGACAACGGTATCGTTCTGAATGGCGATAAAACTAACCTGTTGATGATTCATTCCCCTCATATTCATCTAAATAAAGTATGCCCTTCCATTTTTACACATAGCTACGATTGTATGCATAATCATAATTTAAACTGCAATTGTAAACCAATTGAACAAGTAGAAGGTGTCACATATCTTGGAATGATGTAAATTTTTCTTGGTCTTCACATGTTGATTACATTTGTGGTAAGCTTAGAATATTGTTAAGTAAATTCTATCACTTAAGCTTTAAAGTTCCCTCCAGCACCTTAAAATGTTTATATGTGTCTTTAGTTGAATCAATACTGAGTTACTGTCTTGATTGCTATGGGTTGACTTTTAAAAGTAATATGCAGAAACTAGAATCAATACAAACTAGATTTTTAAAATTATTAGTAAACAAGAAAACTAAAAATAGCTGTAAAGGAGACTATAGTAGGCTATTCAAAATATGTAAAATTTTACCAGTTAGCCTTAAACATAAATACGTATTATTAGTCAATAACCATGGCGTTCGGGATAGTGACGCACTAGTTTCTAACAGGTATACTACAAGGTCGATGACAGCGGGCAAATATGATGTACCCAGAGTTATTAATTACTATGGCGACAGAACTTTAAAAAAACGCGTTCCCTATTTATTGAACACTTTGCCTGCTGACATCAGACAAGAAGATAATAAATTAAAATTCGCACGGAAACTTAAAAAATATTTGTTAGATTCTATTTAGTGCATTTAGGTTAAGTAGTTTAGTATATGTTGGGTTCTAGATGTAACTTATAATAAGAGAGACTCAATGATCTCACAGTTAAACTGCGTAAGCAGTTTTGTGGGGCAATGTATTAGTTTTAAGGAATTTTTAATTTTTTAATAAATAAATAAATAATAATAATAATAAATAAATAGCAAATCTTACATGACAAAAGAAATACGGAACTTAAGGAAAAATTTCTTTATAAAGTTAAAATTTTGTTCTCAGAACTATTGTTGGACTTATTTATTTGCGGCTGTATTAAAAATGATTGTAGCACAATAATGACACTTTTAGCAACTTTCATGTTCTTCATGTCTTTCGGTTTTTTTATATAAATTAAACCAGATTAAGAAAGGACATATATAATATGCATTAGTTACCCATCGATTTCTGAATGAAGAACTTGAAGTTGATTATTTGGCGATTTCTACTTTAGTCTGAAAACCTTTGAAAAATTTGACACATTCCTTAATCCAAATACTCAATTCAGAAACTGGTCCTTACTGCTCAAAATCTATGCACTAAGTAGAAATACCTACAAAGTTGTCCTCTAACTTTTACAGCACATAGGTATAAAAAATAGTTGCACCTGAATTTGTGCCAACTGCAGAAGCTCGTTGAGATAAGGAGCGAACATTGAACCTTGTTCTCTCCGAATTGAAAATGGTCAAAATCTGGAGCGAATTTCCCAATTCACCCACATCTGGAAATTAATGCATTATCACGTCGCAGTGAAACGACCACAATGCTTAATGGAGGGTAGTTAGGACTTGAATGTGAATTGATAACAGGTCAATTGAAGCCATTAAAACATTAACTTTTGAGCTTTGAGCGACAATAAACGATACAATGTTCAGTCAAACCGCGTTTATCAAAAGGAACATAGAAAGAAAATCTATTCTGTGTATTGTTAACTTTGGGGGTTAGGAAAGCCAGTGCTTGTTAACAATTTAACTCATAATAATGATAGGATTAATAGTTAGTTAGTCATTATTGCAATACAAACACTACAGTCAAATCAACATAGCGCATGATAGAACACTCTTATTTACGCCATATAAATTGCAATAAATAAATACAATAGACCTTAACATATGAATGTGAAGTTGAAGGTATGTTTGGCAATAAAAGGTCATTTTAAATCATCTGCTTATGATTTATTATTTAAATTAGTGAACCTTACCCTACTGCTCATTGGAAAGGGTTCAATCATTTCTACTACCTCTACAAGCGGATCGTACTTATTAGGAACGTGTTTTTTTAGAAGAACTTTATAATCTCTGAACCATGATGGCTGCGATTGTCCCGAGGATGATCGTCTGGAGTGGACAAACATTCGTTAATATGCAAATAGTTAAGTGAGGTACCTACGTATATAATGCCAGAATAGATTACCCGAATATCATGAAAATGAATATAACCCGTGAAATGAGAGTGTACCAAGGTGAACTGTACACACCCTTTACAGCGTACTGGCGTGATATTATGTTATGAAATGGTATAAACAATAAACAGACATGCGATTACAGCAATCCCGAGAGATTTGCCGTTATTTATTGACGAGTTCTGTTGTATATCGCCGAAGTTTTTCATCTGATCTTTATCAAATTAAAATGGGACCAAATTTCAGAACATACTCTTATAGAACAATATAGAATTTTCAAAATTGGTCCACAATTGACGAAGATATCTGTGAAAATTCAAAAAAAAAATCGGACATAGAACCGCCTCCTTCTTGGTAAGTCGGTTAAAAATCATTCAACTTTGAGGACGTACCTACTCGTAGCTTAGACTATAGAGAAGTAATCATTTTTCGTTTTATTTATCTGTAGAGGCTTGTTATTAGCAATTTATTTATTTATTAGTGTTATTATAATGTTATTAGTCTGTAAGCTTTCCTAAATTGTAAAAAAAAAATAAAAAAAAATCGCAAAAGTAGGATTTTTGTCACGAAAATATTTAAACTTGCATAAATCGTTCTTATCTACCAAAACAAATGTACATACGTATACAGCAGTACAAGTACATTGAAGTCAAAATTCTCATTAAAAATATAATCGTAATAATAAATCAAGATTGTAGCTTAACATTTATACTTTAGCTGAATACGGTTGTCCAAACCACCCTTATTATGTACATAACATTTTGTTTATTCATGAGAACGTAATTGGTTTGCGGAAGAACAATCCGCAGGATACTGTGAGAATGTCAATTTGTGTGGAACGTTTGCATTCATTTTCGTTTTATTTTATTGTTATACGTGCCTAAGTAAAGAAGAATTTTGTTAAATTATTTTACCTGTTTCTCAGAAAGCCATCGCGGAGTTACCTTGCGTGATCGAATCAGAAATGAAGACAAGAGAAGCAAGGTTACCAACATAGCCCGAAGAATTTGCCAAACTTAAGTGGCAGTGGCAGGGTACATTGCACGTAGAACGGATGGCCGCTAGGGCTGAAAAGTTCTGGAGTAGCCACCACGTACCGGAAGACGCAGCGTTGGAAGGCCTCTAGGTGGAGTGACGATCTGGTCATGGCTGCGGGAGTCCGGCGAATGAAACGCACAGGACCAATCAGAGTGGTGACGCTTGGGGGAGGCCTATTTCCAGCAGAGGACGACTTAAGGCTGAAATGATGGTGATTATTTTACCTTTTACAAATTTTGCGCCAAGTCCAAGAGATGCGGTGAAGTACTAACCATCTTCAAAAAAGACTGGTTCTTGGTCGCCTTACATTGAGAGAAGTTAAAAGAGAAGTTTTTCTCTGCAAAAAGATTACTGCACATTTAATCCGATAGACTTTCTATGTTGGCCGTAGACATAGACATAGGCCTCTTCCTAGCGTCGTCATATCAACCGGCCCCTGTTTTTCTCGCATTCAGTGAATTCCGGCTGCTTTTATCAGGTTACCGGTCCATCTTGTTACGTGGGACAAATATTGGTAACACCTTTCGGGAGACACCTTAATGTTAATGATTGCCGAAAATAACCAAGCAGTGCCTACTGCAATAAAAACGCGTAATCTTAAAAACATGATACAGTTGATCAACTTTAATATATACAGAGGGATATTGGATTCAAACTTTAATGTGCCTGCGGCTGGGTCTCATGCCTACTCTTCATAGGAGAGAAAAGGTAATTGGTGCAAGTGTTAGTCGTTAAATGTCCTCTACTAAATATTTACTTTGATATTTCAAACGGGTAAATTATTGCCAAAATCATCGAGCTTGCTAAAGCCAAACGGATTGGTATTTGCAGAGATTCGTTTGAAACCGCAATTACATTCCTTTCATAACCCATTGCTAAACTCTAACAATATTAGCGGATGTTATTATTTAATCAGTGCCAATGATGAGCCAATTACATTTTCACATAAATTATGCACACTATATTACAGAAAATTAATAAGCAATGACAATACTTATGAAGCATGTTACAGTATTGGTAAAAGTCCTTGTAACACTAATCACATTCGCCGCCTACATTCTGAATCAATTTAATCAGGTTTATCGAAGCTTTCGCCAGAAAATTAAAGCTGAAAAGTAGATAAAGCAACAAATAACGGGACGTAATATGTGTTGATAAAAACCAGTACGACACTTGGGAAATCACGTAAAAGCAGATCATCTAGATTAGTTTTTGTAAGTCACTTATATTTAGCTGAAAATTCACCGGAACGATGTCGCAAACCAATGTGCACTATCTTTGACATACCAGTAATTGAGTTGAAACTCTGGCACCAAATACGACCCACCACTGTTAGCTGTAGCTGGGTACTTTCCCACTGGAACAGAATTTGTAGTTCAAAATGTGTGTGTGTTACAGGTGAACACGTTTTTCGGATAAACTTGTTTGTGGTTTAATTTAAGTTATGAGCATTGTTTTATCTTGGACATCACACTTATTTAGAAATCAATTCCAGCTTGTCAGAGGCAGTCTTATCTACTCCAAAGCTGGCTGATATCCTGTTTACAACAATATGACCTATACTTGAGTTAAAAAGTGTATTAGTGCAGTGCCGATGCGGATATGAGATGCAGGTAAACGCGGAGCTATGCTCTAACCTTGTGATTCTTTGAAGAGGAAAATCTATATGGCTCCTCAGGGAGTGTTTAACTTTAGCTTAGATAAAAATGTGTCGTTGCAACTTCGCAGGCCGTGTAAGTACCTATCAGATACCGGAATAATTTGCTATCTAAGATTTTTTTGCGTTTTTGCCATACCTATTATTGGAACCAAATATAACAGCTCACAATGTTAGGACCCATTAATATGTATTAATGCAAAATTTTTATCCGTGGTGCTAAGCAACTGGGCTTATCCCAGTTGTATATGACCCTTTGTGCCTATTGGCCTTGTTTGTTCTGTCTCCTGCTTGATATGGAGGGATGTGGAAATTTTCATTTTTCCTATTCCTCCGTTATTCTTTTCTGATTAATTTCGTTGCGGGATCTAAGACAGTTAAATTCATTCTCCAGGACTTCATCGAGCTTCATTGCCTAGGCGCTTTTCTGGTGGTCGAAACTGTTGATTCTGGTTTTCAGGAGTTGCAATGGTTTGGGAATAGTGCGGTGGGATTGTCCCAAATAAAAAAAAAATATCTAAGATTTTAAGTTTGTTTTTAATGTTTTTGCGTCCTAAACAGTGTCAGTTGACAGATTTCTTGTAACTTCCGTCGCGTCGTCCATTTGCAAAACCAAAAGCACATTAAAATCCCTTCTTTTGAAAACAAGCGGTTATTGATGCGCTGCCATCTCAGAAACAAATCGCTTGGCGACTCGAACGCTGCTTGGCGGCAGAAAAAAGTACTTCCCCAGATGGTCTCCTTCACAAAGAGTTCTACAACAACACACTTTAGAGATAAACTCAATTTTAAATGAATCTTCAGTGTCTCGACTTCTTGGTTTATCCTATTCTCTAAGCGAACGCGTTGTTCGAGTGTAATACTGAAGTTTAATAGCTTCATACGATGGTGTGAAGATTAAGTAGCAAACTTCAAGTAATGTACTTGACTTTAGCAGACGCTATCATCTTGCTAGTTGATATTTCAGAAATTAAAATGTATTGAAAAGTTCAACATACCCTACAGATTTTACTCATGCATAGAAATAAAAACAAACCTTTTTTAGGGTTCCGTAGCCAAATGGCAAAAAACGGAACCCTTATAGATTCGTCTTGTCTATCTGTCTGTCTGTCTGTCTGTCCGTCCGTATGTCACAGCCACTTTTTTCCGAAACTATAAGAACTATGCTGTTGAAACTTGGTGAGAAGATGTATTCTGTGAACCGCATTAAGATTTTCACTAAAAATAGAAAAAAAAAAAAAAAATTGTGAGGGACCCCCAAAATTTATTGTTTTTTTTATTGTTTATTATTTTATACTTGAAACTGAAACTAATTTTTTTTCCATCAAACCCATACGAGTGGGGTATCTATGGATAGGTCTTCAAAAATGATATAAGGTTTCTAGTATTTTTTTTTCTAAACTGAATAGTTCACGCGAGAGACACTTTCAAAGCGGTAAAATGTGTGTCGCCCCCCCTCCCCCCCTGTAACTTCTAAAATAAGAGAATGATTGGTTGCAAGCAAGAGAATGAATGATGATTGGTTTGAACGAGATCTAGTAAGTAGTTTTTTTTTTAATACGTCATAAATCGTAAACCGCAATTTACCAAGTACGGAACCCTTCGTGCGCGAGTCCGACTCGCACTTGGCCGGTTTTTTATAAAAGGTACTTTCTTTGTAAGTTTCCAGAACATTTACTATTCATTCTGAGTTCATTATTCAAGATTAAGTTTGTTTATTACCAGATTAGAATATCTTAATCCATCATTCTTAAGCACTAAGTAAGCTGCCTGCAACGCTTGAACAAAATAAACTGCTAATTGCACTATTTCGCTCTCGGAAAACTAAACGTCGTTTCGCTGTTTCCCAGGCCCCTCCACTAAGGGAGGGGCGTGAAGGGCCCCCTGTAAAGGCGGGCGGTCGTCGGCGGAGGACTGAATGTAAAGGCTGTGCTTATTTTAGTGGGTATACCGGGTCATCCCGGGGAGACCCACTTAGCCCCCAACTCCCCCAATGGGCATGCCATGGGGGAGCATGCCATGGAATGGGCATGCAATGCCGTAATGCATTTTTTCCCGGCGGCATAAAAAAAAGAAAAAGGTTCGCTCGATGGCACAGCGTCGTGTCCCCTGGAAACGGCCCAGTTCTGACCACCGTAGCGGAGTGGCAGACTGCGTACGGCCAAAGTGAACTGTCATTAGTCATTTATTCATGAACAATAAATTTGTAACTGAACATTTACACAAAATGAATAAAATAAAATCAAATTGCCTACCTCCAAGGGAAAAAGGCGTGAGTTTATGTATGTATATGTATGTATGTACTACAATTATTTTGTTAATTTAAATTAGATTCACAAACAATAACCATTAATTTTACATTTCATTTTCAATACATACGTTTCATAGATATCATAATCACTAAAATAATCCAATAAAAATATTAAGCACTATAATTCTTCAATGGCATACAGACATTTGTTCAATAGGAATTCCTTCAATTTTGTTTTAAAAGAACTAGTGTGAACCGTGCTTTTCAGATCCAAAGGCAACCTGTTAAATAATTTAACTGATTGGTATCGTGGACTATGTCCAATAACATTGAAATTCGGATTAGTTATACATTTAAGGTCTTTTCTACGGGTGCCTTCCCGCATTTCTTGTTCTTCTGTAGTTTCAAATTCATGAAAGTATTTAGCCAAGTTAACCAAAAGTACATGGACATAAATGCTTGGAACTGTGAGTATACCTCACTTTATAAAATGTTGACGGCAACTTTCTTTTAGGGGGATACGGACTATAGTCCGTATTGCGCGTTTCTGCAGAACAAAGGCTCTTTTGATATTGTAATCGTAACTGTTTCCCCAGTGAAGTATGCTATATTTAATTTTGGACTCGACTAACGCAAAATATGCCAATTTTAGTTGCTCTACACTGATTTCGCTTCTCAGAGCTCTCAAAGCATAACATGCGGATGATATTGCAGAATCCATTGCCTTTAGTACAGGTTTCCAATTTAGCAATTCGTCAACTCGCATACCTAAAAATTTAACTTCACTGACGAGCTGGATTTTGTCTTCATTCATTCTTATCTCCATGTCATCTTCTTTCCGGGCTGTCGTTCTAAATAACATGATCTTTGTCTTTTTGATATTAATAATTAATTTATTCGCAGTGAACCAAATATTAAAAGCTTGCAATGCTTTATTAACTTTCTCTGTCAGCTCTAGTATGTCATTAGCTGCTACTATGGCATTTGTGCCGTCAGCGAAAATTATTATTCCAATGTCCGGTAAAACTAAATTCATATAATTAATCAAATCATTAATAAATAATATAAATAAAATAGGTCTTAAGATGGATCCCTGTGGGACGCCCGTTGTGATTCCTACCATTGCTTATTTGCATGCATTTTTGTAGTAATTTTCTTGTATTTTGTCAATTTCAACAAACATTTTTCTGATTTTTAAATAAGAAGAGAATAGTTGCAGGGTTTTACCTCTTATACCATAATGACTCATTTTTCAAGGAGTAACTTATGGTCTATTGTGTCAAATACGGAACTCAAGTCTAGAAAGATCCCTGCAACTCTCATTTTATTATTTATGTTGTCTGTCACTATATCTAGTAAGGTGTATATGGCATCTGAGGTGCCAACACCTTTTTGGTAACCGAATTGTCTATTATTCAAAACTCTATTTACGCGTAAGTGAGATAAGAGCCTTTAGGAATTTTCAAATATTTTTGACAAAACCGGTAGCAAGGAGATAGGCCTGTAATTTTTAGGATATGTCCTACTACCCTTTTTGTAAACAGGTATTACCTTTGCCATTTTCAATTGGTCCGAGAAGATCGATTCCTCAAATTTCCTCCTCCTTCCATTCCTCAATACATAGGTTGAAAAAGTCAGATAAATGTGTTTCTTGATTACAGATATCGGGATCTCATCGTATCCACAAGAAAGTTTGTTTTCCATGCTATTCACCACAGAATGTATCTCATTTGGCGTAGCTGGAGATATTTGCATTTCCTTTGCCATTTTCAATTGGTCCGAGAAGATCGATTCCTCAATACATAGGTTGAAAAAGTCAGATAAATGTTTTCCTTGATTACATATATCGGGATCTCATCGTATCCACAAGAAAGTTTGTTTTCCATGCTATTCACCACAGAATGTATCTCATTTGGCGTAGCTGGAGATATTTGCATTTCACTGTATACTTGATTTGTTTTCTGATTACAAAAACACATGGCCTGATCTACTCTATTATCGCTAGGGACATATTTGCAGTCGAACTGTTTTGCTATATATAGAATGTTGGCATATCATCTGGATTCACAATAAACCTATCATTTACTTTGAGCCGTAACAGCGGAGGTACTGTTTTAGTTTTATTAGTAAATTTTTTCACGACTTGCCATACTTCTCTACTCAGGTTTTTAGATTCGTTTATTTGCATCATTATTTCATGTTTTTTAGCCTTAGTGATGACCTTTCGATAAAGACTGATATAGTTTTTTTATACTTCAAAACGCTAGATTCGAGATGATTTCCGTTACATGCACAAAAAGCGTTTCATTTTGCTGGAAGTTCTTATTCCTTTAGTGATCCAACCTGACTGCGATTTTTTCTTAAGGTTTATTTTAAATTCTCTTGTTTTGTAGCTATTTCGAAACAATTTATAAAACATTTTGAGAAATGTATTTATTCCCACAGACGATCAATTTTCTTTGAGAATTCCCAGTGCAAAAGATAGCCCATTTTTTTTATTGATTACTCTTTTATTTGCGAGAATAAACGTAGTTTTATTTTTCAGAGACGATACATTTGGAAGCCCAGGATCAGCAAAGATACCAGCATGCCCATCTGCCAAGCCATTATGATCTACATCACTACCTAATATTTGTGAAACAGGCAGATTGGTCAAGATATTGTCAATGCACGAATTACTACTGTTCCGACTGAAAGTCATAGAACCGATCAAATGCCTGAAATTATATCACCGTAATAAACTAAGAAATTCAGTACGTTTTTTACTGTCCACTAGCAGATCAATGTTGAAATCACCACAGATCACACATTTCCTATTGAACAAAAAATCTAGTAGTATCTCAAGTTTTTCTACAAAATGAGCGAAATTTTTGTCAACTGGATTGCGATTGCAGCAACAGATGTACACAGTTTGAATATCTTTAGCACCACATATTTCGAAACATTCTACTTTATACAACTTATTTATAGCTTCAGTAATTTCAGTTTGCCTATCAACATGTGCTAAAATTAAACTGCCTCCTCTTTTTTTTTTTCTTGTATTGTACGAGACTAGCTTGAAGTTATTCATATTAAAAATACAAGCTGCATTCTCATTCAGGAAATGTTCACTTATACATATGTAGTCTAACTTTTTGTGGAGGGTTTCTACATAAACCTCTAGTTCACTTTTCTTATTATTAATTCCACAAACATTCTCATGAAAAATATTTAAAAAAGTACTGTGATCATGCAAGTCAAGGTTATTCACGAAAAAAGTCGGCTTGCTGTATATAGTCATTATCTTGTGTCATTAGGGATTGCGTTAAATTAAGGATTCTGTCAGACTCTTACTGACTAAAAACCACCCCGGTGTTCCGTCTCACACCTAAACTGGCGATCGCGAGAACAACGATACTTCCGCAACCCCCGGCTTGTGCCGGCACGCCTCTGCGGGCCACGACCTCAAGTGAGGTGCTGGACTCCCCCGCGACGTCTAAGAGGGGCGCGCGTGGAACACTACGCGCCACCACCTCGGGTCCTGATATGTGGGGGGTGACGGACGTCCCCGGACGGTCTGGACCCATTAAGGGGGGCTGGAAGAGGGCGTTGTCCACCCTCCGCCGACGCCCAGCGCGTTTGCTGCGGATCGGGTTACCGGATGAAATCTCCCTCTCCCTCTCCGCATCCTCCTTCTGCGAGACGACTGTTTCACAGAAGGATACCACCGCGTCCCAGGACTACTCGCTGCCGACCATAGACTCGACTACAGCCAGCAGCGACAGGTCACTGCCTACTTCAGAGATGAGAGCACGGCGTGGCTCCTCCCAAGCGGCACACTCTGCCAGCGTATGCCGCGCCGTGTCCTCCCGGCAGTCGACGCAGTGGTAACACCGGGCGTCCGGCTCCCTGTTTATGTGACACAGGTATTTCCCGAAGCAACCATGCCCCGAGAGCACCTGCGTCACCCGAAACGACAGGGAGCCGTGCCTCCTCCCGAGCCAGTGCTAGCGCACTGGCCGGACCGCCTCGATGGTACTGAGGCCAGCGGTAGGGCGTGAAAGCCTGTCCCACTATTCCGCCACCAGGACATCACGAAGCTGAGACTGACGCAACTCCATGTGTCGCTGCATCAGCCTTGATACCCCCTGATGACTCTGACTGCCATCGCTCTCTGCGGCTTTCGCAGAACAGCCACGCTGCCGGCCGGTCAGGTCAGCCGCCCAGATCGGGGCCCCGTACAGGGCCCTCGATCCTCGATCGATCGCACGATCCCCACGTAGAGCCGCCTACAGGCAGCGCTCGGGCCCACCAGATTGGGAAGCAGCGTTGACAGCGCCCCAGCCGCGCCCAACAACTTGGGCGCCAACCGCCGGAAGTGGGGGCCAAAATCCCACCGGCTGTCGAGCACCAATCCCAAATACTTCATGGTTGACTCGACAGCGCTGGCTATTCTGCACGAACCCGAGCAACTACAGTTGCTCAGTCTGTGCTGACAGGCCCCCGCCTCTGCCGCGTGCTGCCAATGGACGGTACCCTTCTTATATTTTAACCGCGTGTGGTTATGCGTGAAGAACTGTAGTGACGTTATATAATTTTGACCTTACTGTAGGATCTTAGTTCTTCATTATATGTATTAACTTGTCCAGCTGTTTTCTTTACAACTTCCTACTACCAGTTAGCGGCCTGCCCACCTTACCTAGCGCAGGACCAAGCCGTTACAGTGGCAGTGCGGGAAAATTGCGTGCCTGCCCAAAATGCCTTCTCAGAGCCAACCCAAAGGCCCTTCTCAGGGCCACCCCGACGCTTTGGTGTCAGAGGCTAACCACGCGCCGGCTGCAGCTAGCTTCTATGAAATGGCGGACACGTTGTCGGACTCGGATAATGAGTCCATTGTATCGATAGTGAGTTGCGCTGCAATAGTTGGCTGAGCTAGAGCGGATGGCTCAGGATGATGCGGAGGGGATTGTGGAGGTTGCCTCCAAGTCCTCGAACTTGAAGGGGACCTTCCAGAAGTTCTTCAAATCCAAAGCCGGGCCGCGAGCATGCGTGGCATTGTTGGGGAGCTGGTGCAGCGGAAGGCCTCCGATGAAACGCGGCAAATGCAAGCGTAAATCGTTCCCTGTAATCGGAGGTCAGCCAGCTGCATCAGAAGCTGGCTAAAGCCACGGCCCGGCAACCAAAGCCGAGCCGAGACCTGCAGCAGAGGGCTCCGCCTCCTTCATATGGAGGCGGATCCCTCCTTATGAAGGAGGATATGATGGAGAAGGTTGTGATGGAGAAGAGGGCCTTCTTGAGAGCCTGCTTCGCAGGGATTGAGGACTGGTTAATGCCGGAGGAAAAACATCGACCACCGCTTGCGGTGGACAGGAGGCAAAGTGAGACGCACGAGCATCCTCCCAGAAGGAGGACGCCTTTCTCACTTCCACCACCCCGACCAACCAGCAGGGGCGGACGAAGGTCGTCAAGGGCAAGGGGAAGGGCAAAAAGATTGCAGCAGTCATCCCTGCCGTCTCTGCAATCCCGCCACCACCCCGCCCAGCTAGTAGCATTCGACTGGCGAGGGAAAGGGGAAGGGTAAGGGGAAAAGTTCCCCCCAAGCCGGCGCCAAGACGAACCTGGTTCCTTCCAAGACCGCAGCCGTCGTGGTGACGCTCACCATGGAGGCTGCGGAGCGGGTCGAGACCTACGCGTCCGTCGTGATGCGGGCGCGTACCAAAGCTGATCCCACCAAACTGGGGATAGGCAAAGTCTCATGCCACCGGACACAAGCTGGGGCTCGTATATTCGAGTTCCCGGGGACGGCGGGCGGTAAGAACGCGGATCTCTTTGCAGCAAAGCTGCAAAAGTAATTGCGGATGTGGCGAAGGTGGCCAGACCTATCAAGTCAGCGGCCATAGATGTGACTGATCTGGACGACTCGGTCACCAAAGAGTGTGACGGTTGCGGCGATCGCAGAGATAGAGGGTTGCAGCGTTGCAGCGGTGAAAGGCTAGGGCATCAAGCCCGGCCACGGCGGCATGTGCACCATTCGCCTGGAGTGCCCAGTCGCTGCTGCCAAAGCCGTCCTCGCCAAGGGACGGCTTACCGTCGGATTCAGTTCGGGTGCTGTCCGGGCACTTGCAGACCAGCCTCTGTGGTTTTACATGTGCTTCGGCATCGGACACACCTGGGCCCTGTCCGTCCAGCGTAGGCAGGGCGGACAGCTGCTACCGCTGCAGCAAGGAGGGCCATGAGGCCGCATCCTGCAAGGCCGCCACGCCGCACTGCGCGGTGTTTGCCGCCAGTGGCCGCCCGGCGGGCCATGTTACAAAGGGGAGGAAATGCAGTCCTCCCCCAAAGAGGGGCAAAGCGCAGTCACCGATTCGGCCTGTCGCTACCACCGCCGCCGTTCCGGAGACTGGGACTACGGTGGCTGCTGGTGTTGCTAAGAAGGGGGTTGCGATGTCCGATTAATGGATATAGTAGTATGCCTGCCTTTGTGTGCGTTTTATACAAGTTTTAAATTTCGCCTCAATCAGTTCTAGAATGTGGGGCGGTATTTTGTTGTAACATTTTACACAGTACCCCATAAAAGATGACGCTACTTTAGCAAGCCTGAAACCTGGTTGAATTAATTGGTCCCTATTTGTAGTATCATAATTATGTCTAACATTATTTTTATTAAATAAGATGTAAATTCTTTCTAACGTACCTGATGTTTTCGTAAATATATTGAAAAGGTACCGTCATGATGTTAATTTCCTGAAACAGTTCCCTTATAGAATCTAACCGGCAAAGATTGTTCATCGCTCTGATAGCTCGTTTTTGTAGAATAAAAATTGACCAAGCCATTCCTCATAGTAATAAACCGTAAGACATAATACTATGAAAGAAACTAAAATAGACTTAGACTACATATAGGCAATGTAGACTCCAAAAATATGCAAAGACCCAAACATATAAAACTGATTTGAATCATTACGCTAGCCTTACATACCTCTTTTAGGGCTATAAAAGATCTTCAAGCCTAGGATTCTACGAAAAAACTCAAGTCTAGCTTAGTAGTAAATCTTTTACAATACGTAAAGCAACTCAGTCACAGTGTAAGCTTCTATAAATCCTCGAGTCCTTTCGGCTTCTGGCGTCCCGCGGTCACCAGCTGTGTTGTGTACATGTTGAAAAATGTAGACATTTATACTTACGTACATTGCATGTTAATATTTTCCTACGTGACTAGTAATAAAAAAACTTGCCAAGTGCGAGTTGCACTCGCGCAAGAAGGGTTCCGTACCATTATCGCGAAAAATGGCGAGAAAACCCCTTTGTTGTATGGGAGCCCCGCTTAAATAATAATAATTAGTAGTTATTCTGTTTTTACAACAGAAATACATCATCTGTGAAAAATTCAACTGCCTTGCTATAACGGTTCATGAGATACAGCCTGGTGATAGATGGACAGACAGACAGACGGACCGCGGAGTCTTAGTAATAGGACCCCGTTTTTACCCTTTGGGTACGGAACCCTCAAAAGATGTACTATTTACAAACTTCCAGTAAAGTTCATGTATAGAATATTCAAGCTACCGACCTTCATTGGTTAAATATGTCTCAGTGGTCCTTCGATTGTGTATTTTAACGGACATCAAAAAAAGAAGGAGGTTCTCAATTCATCGGAATCTTTTTTTAACAAATCTTTTTAACGAACCTACTTCCGTGTAACAGATCCATTCGTAGAGATTCTGTGTGACAATCTGCGGTCGAAAACACTCAACCAAGAGACCTTTGAAACAGCAACGGTTGTTAATTAGTGAAACTAGAGCCCTGGGACGGATACATTTCCAAATGATGCAGGTAAGAGTCGTGCAGGAAGATCACTTAATGAGCACGCAACTCCACATTAAGTGAACAAACAGGCTCAGGTAGAGATAAACTTATAGTCGTGACGAGCTCGTAGCTACCTTGTACCGTTGCGGGATAAGGTAAGGTTAAGGTAAAGCTTGATCTGTGTTGAAGTTGCACCGGTTGAGATTACCGCAAGGTTTAAACAAACATGCGGGTAATGGGGAAGATTCCGACCCTACGGAAACGAGGAAAAAAACATCTTTGTACATAAACGGTCTTTTAATTATAATAAATTAAAAATTAAAATGTCCCTTAAGTGACAGTTAAAAGTAATCAAAAATTAGTATTCCAGCTTTAAGTAAAATTTACTACCAACCCACATAAAACTAGTCCTTTCTTCATATTTATTCGCTGACTCTTTCAACTAATTTGCGTTCGGAGCGAATTTAATTACGAAAGAATATTTAAATGGTGCAGCCACTGGCTACATTGCATAATTACATAACCCTTTGTGTGAACCAGACTGATAACTCATTTAATCGTTTATTTACACGTCCAAAACATTTGAACTCACACAATTTTCAGGGTTTTGCGTTTTTGCATTTTTATCAAGTTTTTGTTTTTAAAATATCATGAAAAAACATCTGGTACCGAATGTACCCAAGAGTATGTAGGCGTATACTTAACATTCTGCGCATGCCAATACCCCCCAACAAAATATTGAAAAAAAAATTGGCGTTAATATTATTACTGTACAGAGATAGGTAGGTATACTTGTACATTATTTCATTAATAAGTAATACCTACATTCAGCCGAGGAGGGTTGAGCTAAAGATATTAAAATCTGTTACATAATAGTAGCAGGAAACTTATCTTAATCACGATGGTGAAACCAGTTACAAAGTTTGGATAAAAACATGTCACCATCATCACTCTATAATGAGTTCGTAATACTAACTGTGAGTTTTTTTCACAGTTAGAACATGCAGGATCGGCACACAGCGACTTCCATTATAACAGAAAATACATACGGTAAAATAATGAGATGTTTCTTCATTGCGCTGGACTTTTACACGTAAATCCTGAATTCAATTATATAAATGCACATTATTTTTAACACTGGGAGAAACCTGAATGTTTTTACCTTTAACAGTTACTACACGCGCGCAACAGCGCTTTTACATTTAGGTGTAAGTACCGCTAATGCTTAAGAAGTGCTTTGGTTAAGTGCTCTTCTGATAAAAACATAAACTGCCCACTTTTGAGATTTACTACCCTTTAGAAATTTAATAATGTAAGTTGTAGAACTGCGTCTAACCCAGCCATCAATGTAGGCCTTTTTAGAACTAGGTAAAAAAAGGTACCGAGCACTTTATTCAGTACATTAATTCCGTTCCTAATTTGTTTGATTCCGGGTACAGTTTGAGGCTAGTGACTGTTTATTTTTGAACTTCCCAGTAGCCAGTAGCCAATACCACGGCCATAGATACGCTTAAAAGGCTAAAAGTTTACTCTTTGGTTTGTAATCCGATAAAACGTTCGTTTTAGTTTTATCCGATGAAGTACGATTATGCCTCGGGCTTCTACGCAAGGTTTGGTATTTTAATTAAAATATTCTATATTCAAATCAAATTAAAATTCCTGAAAGCTTTCTACCTACTGTTTACTAAATGGACTATAACGCGAATTCTAATTATCGAGATAAACGAAACAAACAAAAAATAACTACTGTGGTCATCCCACGGGGTTGGTTTATTCAAGCTTTTTCATTATATTAAATTGTGCTTTTCTATTTGCACGGATATATTTTATTAATTCTTACAATTATATCTGATGTCAATGTCAAAAACGTGGGTTTGAAACCAGGCAGGTGCTTTCACATCACATCATCAGCCTATTAATGTTCCCACTGCTGGGACACAGGCCTCCTCTCTATGAGAGGGAATGGGCCGCAATCCACCACGCGGGCCCAGTGCGGGTTGGTGGATGTCACATTTCTTCGAATTTTTGATTCTAGGAGATGCCGGTTTCCTCACGATGTTTTCCTTCACCGTTTTGAGAGCAGTGGTGAAGAAAATAAGTTACACAAAGTAAAGCGCCTGCCTGGGCTCGAACCCACGACCTACAACTTGTAAGTCGCGGCCGATACCACTGGGCCACCACTGCTCTCTTTCGGCAGGTGCTTTATTTTGTGTAATTATCACCACTGCTCTCAAAACGGTGAAGGAAAACTGCATGTCTTAAAACCAAAAATTCGCAGCCCACGGGCCCGCGTTGTGAGTTACGGTACGGGACATTCCCTCTCACAGAGAATAGGACTACACGCAAAACGGACCAAATGGGAGTCTAAATGCGGCAAAGAGGGAATATCTATCCTATCTCATCCATTTATTCTGACATCAATGTTTATTTATGATCTCTGATGTCATTAAACTTCTATCTAGAAAGTTGAGAACAAGGCGAGATATTTATTTTTGGCCCTGAAACTGATACCTTTTTGTTTGAATGGCGGCTACAATTAGTTTGTATTTACGTTAATAACTAGCTTCTGCCCACGGCTCCGCCCGCGTGGTATTAGTACTGTTCAACAAGTACTTCTTCCAATATTTTTATAAATTATAACCTATGTTTTATACTGATTATAAACCATATTTCTGTAAAGTTTCATCAAAATCCGTTCAATAGTTTTTGCGTGAAAGAGTAACTAACATACATCCTCACAAACTTTCACTTTATAATTATATTAGGATATATGCGGCGTAGTTTTTCGACGCCATATTTTATTTTAATTTACTTTTAGGCTTAGTAGCTTTGGTTTTATATGTTTTTATCAGTATAAATAAACATTTTATAAGTATCCTTATTTCAAAAACTAAAGTCTAAAAGCGTAAAAAAAGATTTCCAGAATTTATTTTTGTGGTGTACAATAAAATACATGATAAATGAATATTTTATTATACCTTCTTTACAGATTGGTTCTTATCACTAATTTATCGCTCACCCAAATCACACCTTCGTCAGATTTAATCTCCTCTTTGAAAATAGGTCATTGACACCACAGGTACCAGAACCAATGCCCTATAGAAAAACTTAACCACACCAAAGTGTTTCCAGTATTGGGATTGGGACAGAACAATTATGTTGAACGGTAAAGGGAAACTGTGATCAAAGTAAGTGAGTGACCTGAATCACTCGATCATTCTCAAGCATTCCATTGGTGAATGGCACACAACAGTACAGTGGATAATGGGCACACTCTCTTTGTCTAGAGCTAAGGTATCTAGTAAATAACTGTACATACCTACTAATGGATTGGTTTTCCTTGCTTTCAGTCTTTTATAGAAAATGTCTTTTGGAAAAGTGATTTAAATGTTCAATGTTGGTTAGTCAAACAGTTTACATTTATGTAAACATTTAGACGAATTAAGGTATAAAGTTATTAAGTCCTCACGAAAACTTTCTAACTAACTAATGGTTTAATTACAAACCATACACGTTTAGGCGTTTTGGTATAATAACAGGATGAAGGCTAAACTAAATTTCATACATTTATACTATGATTAGCTTGTGTTTTGAAACGTGAGTGACGTGACTTACCTCCCTCATAGATATATAGATAGTTTAATCCAATTTTAATTATTGTTCATTTTTATTTTGGACTCCTACCACTGTTGTGTACTTTTTAACCCAAAGGTTGACTGGTAGAGAATGCCTTGCTGCATTAAGTCCGCCTATGTATCACCATTGTACATGAAGTTTAAATAAATATATATATCTAATTTATCCAACGTACATTTAATTAAGATTATTATAGAGACAAATCGGGATGGTCAGAGTTTCGCACCAAAGTCGCGAGTCAAGCACCGTTCAAGCATGCATACTAACCATGTATTCCACTATAGCGATGACTCAATCGAACGCCTGGTAGAACGCTTTGAAGTACTGGGAAAGTTGACGTTGAGATGGACTGATCAAATCAATGCTGAAATTACCCATCCCATACACGAATGCACAAGAAAAGCTGCAATCAGAGCACCACGAAAAGTAAGGAGAAATCGTATTCATGAAGCTAAACTGAAAAGTCTCACCCCTGTTGCAGAGCAAGAGCTAAGCTGAGTTAGTACAGCTCAGTTTACATCGTCGAAGTATCTTACACAACATTTAGTAACCTACTTAAAATTACCTCAGTCATGTCATGTTAAGCTCACTTATCTTAAGATTCACAGAATTGTATCATTCTATATAATACTGTAGCTGTTTTAAGTAACTCTTTCAGCAAAACTAACAAATTCATAATACCGCGGAATTTAAATCATTCTTCATTTTTAATCCTGGTTTTTGTACCGTGAATGGCTGTAGCCTGTTGATAGGGTTTTCTACCGATCGATTAATTGTACACGTGCGGTACACATGAAATTGTCAGAGATTGATGGATGTATCGACAAACTTTACCACTTTTAGTTTTAACAAAATAACCCGATATTTTGCAGCCCTTCGAACATTTTGCTGGAATAGTTTCGTGAGCAAATCATTCCTCACTTTTATCTTGTTTGTTTTCGTTTTAATTAGTTAAGGATAATAAAACAACCACTTCGAATTTATTAGAAACTAATCGGTTTAATATGACAATAATGGTGCGAACAATGAACACGTAGGTATTACCTATAGATACCTATTATATAACTTTAGTACATGCTTTCGTGACTAAGCTGTTAGGTACATTAGGCTATCATGGTTGGATAAGAGCGGTTCAGCATACATCAAAAAGAATATCTTTGATCATAACATTAGTTATAAAAATGCAATTCGTCAATTATATAAATTCGTTTTAATATTCACAAACAACATAATCGATTTCAGAAAAACTCGATATAAATGCAAAAGTTCACAAAAGTAATAAAGTATTTACATTTATTATTTAAAATTATGCATATCATTGGACCCTAAGTAAATCTACATTTATCCATGCTAAGATCAAAATAATTAAAAAATAACGTTGTAAAAATGTATTTACAATTTAAAATGTAAGTAATAATTTGATATAGTTTTTGCGTCACGGCTCATAAGACGCAAAAACTAAAGTACAAATCCTTTTATTAAAATACAAAGTTACATTACGACCTTATGTATTAGCTTTGGTTTAGAATATTTACATATCTAATAACGAGTGACTACAACTTAAGATTCTAATAATTACAATTTACTAATTGCTACTTAGGTTTATGAAATAAGCTGTCGAAGTTATAGAGAGCGATGGTTCCTGCAACAAAAAAAATAACATTATGTAGGCACTGTAAATTAACATTTTAAACAAACAAAACGAAGTTCAAAAGTTATTATTTTAAAGCCCAACTAAGTAGGCATGACATTTTCAGCCGATAATTTGTTTGAAAACTCCAAAACAGTAAAAGTTTTCTTAATATAGCACTCATAGTGCACCTAAGTCAATTTAAATTGAATAAAATCTGTGTCAATACGGGCAAAGGATCATGTAATTTTGACCATTGTGTTCATTTTAATCCTAACTAATATTATAAATACGAAAGTAACTGTCTGTCTGTCTGTTACCTTTTCACGCTTAAACCGCTGAACTAAATCATATCAATTGGTATGGAGATGGTTTGAGACCCTGGCAAGGTCTAAGGATAGTTTCAATCCCGGATATCATCCTTAAGTGGATGGAAACGGGGGTGGAACACAGACACAAATCTAACTAGATAACGCAAGTCTCTCCATCTGTATGAAAATCAAGCGTGCCACTTTTTCTCAAACAATTTAAATAGAAATTTACTTATCAATGTAAGAAAACATTTCCAATGCCTCAGCCAACTTTTTCTTTACATTCGTTAGAGCTCATTATGGCATTAGGCATTTTTCTAGATTTCGGTGGCTTTCCGGTGCCGATATTGCTAAAGGAAAAGCTCAGATTACGATCATTGATTGTAACTTTACTCCGTTTTATGGCACGTGAAGTACGTACAATCGCGTCATCTAGTTAAATTTATGTCTGTGGGTGGCAGTTTGTCTGGTTAACTTATAATTGTTCAAGTAAGGCGACCCACATACCTACAATATTATTGCGCGATATAAAAAAAAGCTGTTAGAAGTAAAATGCTATGCAGACGAAGTCGCGGGCAACAGCTAGTAGATTATGAATTGAATTAAAAATATATTTTTTGTTATAGCAGAAATTATGTTTTGAATTTGGAATTAAATATCGTCTAACATTGTTTGCATACAGAAATAACAATATTTCATTTCAAAAACATAAACGAACTAGGTACCTATTAAAAATTAAAAGAAAATGCCAAACAATAAAACGTCAAGTAGATATTAAAATAATGGCATGTCATTGAAATGTCAGAATTCTAAACTAATTGACACTGTCTTATTGAATCAAGAGGAATTTTGTTGCTAAGGAAATATACACTTAGTAAAATTCGACCTTATTGTATTAGGATGTCAGTAAAAAAAATTACTTATGTGGGTCATGAATTAATTTTGTCCACCGTAAATCATGATTTTCCAAATTAACCAATATTTTGTGCGTTAGGTAATTAAAAACGGTAGGGAATTTCGATAAAATCAAAAAACTTAATGTAGTTCTGCATTTTTAGTATGTTGTATGGGCCAGTTAGTGTAGTGTTAATCTAAATTTGCAACTTCAAAAAACATGTGCTCGCTGCGCCTTACGCGAAAAGCCGCGTAACTTTGGGAGCTTTTTCACTTTTTGCGCTAGAAGTTAAAAACGTTTTTCGACAAATAAAGATTCGTGAGGATAGCAAATTTGGATTAACACTACACTAACTGGCCCATATAACTTTACTAGCCTAAAGGTTTCCACCAATGTCACAAACTTCTTAGCAAAGACTATAATTCTAAAAAACATATTTAAACCAGGCTTGTTTCTCAATAAGACAAGAATGCCGCTAATAGTACAAAATAAAATAATCTGTAGTGCCTAGATTGTTGTTAAAGAAGAGCTGCGAAAGCATAAGTCGACAAGATACAACAGCCTCAGGCACATATTTTTCGAAACATATTTGGCAATTGTACGACAACTACGTTAGTTATAGAGAATGTTTGAACCATCAATGCGACAGACAAGTCGGAATTTGTTACTTCTCCGTGTCAAGATGAAAGAAAACCGAGAACTTTATGCAGTAGGTAGTATAGTTATATAGTTACCGACAACTTTGGTAGTGATAATATGTCATCACTCTGGCTGTAACTATTCGTTTCCATATAATAGGGATGTTTTCTGGGTAGAAAATTATAAGTCTCTTTAGTCCGATAGTGAGATTATCAAATAATAATGGACATGTAGTTTTTGCTTTATCAAATCAATAAAAAAATACAAAATAAAGCGCATCAAAGTTCAGGAGTGGGGGCTTGTGACGTCACTTGTCAGTATAAAGTGTACAAAGGCGTGACGTCACACGATATTTCATAGCACTGTATCTCCATGACTTTATGTTTAAGCTTTAAAAGAAAAATAGTATCACATAACTACCTTTTATTAAGGCGGTACCCTGACCAAAAAATCGGCATGAGATATGAGCATTCCTATTGGCCTAGCGGCCATGGTGGCGCATGAATTACAGTAGTGAATCCGCCCAGATTTTAGAATAAATTTTTTATAAAATCGATTTTCGGTCTTTTGAAAAAAAAATACTACAAAAATGTTCGTTATTAAATTGTCTATCCATAAGCGTTAGTACAAAAAATTATTAATGAACATTTTACATGCTATCAATAATTATTTCTCATTTTTTGTAAGCGGATTAGTGAAATATATACAACATTAAAAAAAACGAAACTACCATTTAAGAATCAATATTATGAAGAAATTTAATGTATTTTTTTTTTTTTTAATACTTAGTAGAGCTCCTAAAAACAGCTCTAAAAACGGCTTGCGTGGCGTTTTGCTCGGGGTACCGCCTTAATCTAACTGACGGACGAATAAATAATTTTCAGTCAATATCCCTATTCTCTCTTGCTAATCCGTTATATAGATATCTACCGGTTTTTGCGAGTTTAGGAAAGTGTGTCTTCAGCTTTGAAAAAACATGCAATCCAGCGTTGTGGCAATAAATTGACATAAAATGCAGGACCAAGTTATTAAATAAATTAATTCCGGTATGAAACTAGCCAAATTAATTAGTAAACTTTTTACGAAACCCGTGTAACTTAAGCAGCATACTTCTTATTTTTTACATAAATACTTCAAAATTATGTTATTTAGTTCAATATAGTTATTTATATGGGTACACTATATGCTACAAGGTTACATAATAAATTCCTAACTAATATTATAAATGCGTAATTATAATGTCTGTTCCGCTTAAACCAGCGAACCGATTTCAATTAAATTTGGTTTGGATATAGTTTGAGGCCCTGAAAAGGATGTAGGATAGTTTTTATCCTGATAGTGCGTTCACTTTGTATGATAAAACAAGTGTATGTATAATCCGCTGATTTCAATAATTCGCTATTGGATGAAATTTTAGATAAGCTACTGTACCGGATTAGTTACCTTTAAAGATTCCTATCTAACGGTTTTATTAATATACAGTCACAGATACCTACCCTTTAATATCCTTATTGAAGAGAATCAGTAAGTTAGTATCACAACACCATCCATCTTTGTCACCAAAATATATTTTACGTAAAGTTATAAATAGAGAGAATTTTTCATCTCACCACGTCGTTGATCGAGTGGCTTCGGTGACGACTGATACACTAAATAAATGTCTCTTCGTTGAAAACGAGGTTTTAAATTAAACAGCCGACTAAATAGGACCAGACCAATTTGTATCACTAAGGACCATTAAGAACGAGTAAATGCTGTAAGAGAGTGTTAATGCAACATAATTTATTGACGCTTTGTGTTTATGTCGAGTTTAATTATAACAGTATTGAGTTATAGAAACTGTCTCGTGAGATAAGGTGTACAAATAGATAAAATTAAAGATGAATTAAAAATCCAACACGTTAACGACGTTATAGTGCCCTCTACAGCCATAATAAGATGAGGGTTTTTTTTATAAGTTGAGCTATTTTCTAAAAGGCTTTTGAAATCGCCAATCGTAAAATTTCAAAAACTCTTCAATTTTTGTTTATTTCATGCTTTTCAAACTACATAATTTATCTATTAGCAGACAGGCTTTGATCAACAAAATATCTAACACGTAATAATTATTTATTTATTTATTTAGGAATAACCAACAGTTACAAATTTAAAACTTATGACTAATATTATAAGAAAATGATATAAATGCGCAACTTACACCGTTATCCACATCATATAAATTAGAAAGTTAGTTTTGAGCAAACCATACAAAACAAAGAAACAATTGATTTCACATTCTTTTAAATAACAATTTAAAGGCTCTTTATTGCTTCAATAAGGCAGTTGCGAAATTTATTAGTGGGCATTGCAAATATGTCCAAGTCAGTAAAAAAATCATTAAAACTATTACAAATACGACGCAGGGGTGCGCGGGCTCCAGCGTTTGTTCGACAGGAAGAAACAGCGATTAGCGGGCGCGCGTACGCCCCTTGCCTCAAAACACTTCTAGGAACAAAGTAATATACTCTATTGGTAATATCAGAGCAGTCGTATCTGTGATTACACACATCATAAAGGAACATCGTTTCAAGGTATAATCTTCTAGACTTTAGGCTCATTACAATAAATTTGTTTAGCAAGTCATTATACGACGGGAAGTTCCGGTAACAGCGGTATTGTACTGATTTCAAAAATTTTCGCTGGACCTTCTCCAAACTATCTGCATATTTATTATAATAAGGGTTCCACACTACCACATCGTATTCAAGTTGAGACCTTACAAGTGACCTAAACAGATGGATGAAACTACTAGCACGTTTAAAATCAGTTGTAGCTCTCATGACAAATCCATACATACGGAAGGCACTGCTAATTATGTCAAAGTGTAATTTATCGTCGAGCAGTACCCCAAGATCTCTAACGATAGGAACCCCTGCTAGATCCATGCCATTCAAATTGTATCTATATGATATTTTATTTTAATTTTTTGTAAATGTGATCATAGAACATTTCGAAATATTGGGATATAGTTTATTTTTAACACTAGAGGCTGAAAAACGGTCTAGATCTTCTTGCAGATGTTGACAATCCGTATGATCCTTAATTGACTTGAAAACTTTCAAATCGTCGGCATATAATAAGAATTTTGAAAACTTGAAGCAATCATTGATATCATTAATGAATAGAATGAACAACAGGGGACCCAAAATCGATCCCTGAGGTACGCCAGAAGTAACGTTAATGGTAGCAGAATTAAAATCTCTGATAACTACTTTTTGAGTTCTATTTAAAATATAAGATGAGAACCAACGAAGCAAATCACCGCGGATACCATTATATGATATTTTTGTAAGCAGTAACTCATGATCTACCTTGTCGAAAGCCTTCTGGAAGTCCGTATAAATAGCATCGACTTGAACTTGCTGATCCATGTTATTAAATAAGTACTCAGTAAAAATTAACAGGTTTGTAGTTGTGGACTTTCTTTTAATAAATCCGTGCTGTTGTTCTATAATAATTTTATAAATGGTCTTGTGTATCTCATTATAGACAAGCCTTTCAAAAAGCTTTGACAAGACGGACAGAATGGATATAGGACGGTAATTTTGGACGTCCTGTCTTGAACCGGTTTTATATACCGGAGTTATGTTAGCTCTTTTCCATATTTCTGGAAAAGTGCCTTCCGACAAACATCTATTGAAGATAATGTAAAGTGATGTGCACACACTATTCGCAGTCTTTTTAAAAAAGTAAGGGGGCAGGTTATCAGGTCCTGGACCTTTAGTGGAATCCAAGACTTTTAAAGCATTAAGAATTTGTTGAGCAGTAAAACTAATGTTTGTGATATGAGTAAGATGTTCAATACTTTCTTCAGGAGGCGACCATGTATCAGAATTAAATTATGATTACGATATTTTGCGAAAATACTCCGATTCAAACAGTAATAGCCCATAACTTAGCGTATAAGCGTATACGCCCATAACTTTTAAACGGCCGAACCGAAAAAATGTTTTGATAAAGTCACATTTCAAACAAAAACAAACTAAATCAAAATCGGTTCGTCCGTTTAGGAGCTATGATGCCACAGAAAGATAAACAATCACACAGGTTCACACGTTAAACTTATAACACCACTCATTTTCCGTCGAGGATTAAAAATTAATGGCTTTAAACTTAGCTTAATAACTTCAATGCTATATGTGCCATATGTGTTTGTGTATAGAGTGTGTTTGTTTATGTAGCGGACGATATGTCAGGTAACACAACTATATTCGTAAATTCGCGTCCTTGGTGACTAATCAAGGCACATACATACTATGTACTCGCATTCGCTAATTGTAATGAAATTACTCCCTTTGGAGCCACTTACTAGACATTTTCACAATTTATTATTATTAAAATAAACAGAAGTAGGTACAGTACCAGGGGACCGTAAGCTCTATTAGCAAAACTCTTTTGTCCCGTTATTCTTTCTTGAAGAACTCACTCAGTTGTATTTGTTCAAAATTTTTGTACAGCCATTTTACGTGAAATAGAATTAGGTGCGGAATCAATTTTATAAGCTTGAATATAACGTTAAGTCTACATTTAAAACATCGAGTATAATAGGTCTATTCTAAGAGTTATTATCTATGTAAATGTTATTAGCCCGTCCTAAGTTATTATTTGAAACTTTTTAGCAATAAAAAACAAACCGACTCACGAAGTCTGTTTTCACTTCTTCGCAACTGACTTCGGAAAAGAAAGTTTTTCTACGCTTTGTAGTGTTTTTTTATATTTAACTCTTTTTAGTTTTGGCACCTACCTCCAATTACCATGAAAATCATTTATAGCCAAATTATTACAAATCTAATGACGATTTCAATAAGCCCAACGACTAGGATGCATTGTTCTATTTCGGAGTTCCAGTGCCTACCTTCCGGTTTCATCATCAGATCAGTTCGATGATAACATTTTCATCAGTACCATTTATTTATAAGTATTTGCTTCATCATAGTCAGTTAACTACTCGATATATACAGGCAACTATGGTATATGGTATAACCATGGTATGACGTTAAACTACAAAAAATGCGTATAATATGCATAAATAAAATGTTATTGAAACTGTCTCCCGCACTATGCTAGAGCGAAAAGAGTGTAGGTAGTTACTTTAGGTAAGAAAAAAAGTATTTTGTTAAAAATGGAATGTTTTCTTATGTTTGCCCTAATATATGTCATTACTGACAATAATTCGATACTTATTAGCGAAACTATCGGATGGCGTACTTTTTAACGGGTACGATTCTTGACTAGGAACATTGTTTTTTGTTTTCATCAAAATTGGGCCCGAAACTCCTTTCAGTGTTTTTTGCTATTCATTATTGTTTCCGATTTGGACATCCACACCTACTTGAAAAACTTACCCTGAATACTTCAATAACTTTATAAGAAAAAAATCTTTAAGATATTTATTAAAAGAAAGATAGACAAGATTTTAGTTGAGCCGAGTTTATGAGTTCACCTCAAAATAGAAATAATTATTTTTATGAGTTAATAGGTATCTACGTAACATATCGCAGATTTAAAGTGCGATATTTTAGGATGGCTGAAAAAAATGCATAACATTCTGTTTCGTAAACATAGCTTCCTGTTATCCCACTTTCGAGTACACAGGAACGATTTTAGAACTTTTGATTAAAAACCATCACATTTTTTTGGGTGGGTGTCAATATTGGGTTTGTAATTTTGTTTGTATCAAAAAAGTGGCCAAATATTTTGCGTGGTTTTTTTTTAAAGAGGATTTTATTTTTTTACCCGACTGCATGGCAGCAAAGACAAGCTTATGTTATTTACGCTTGTGTGCGTATGGACATGGTATTTTTATTGATACCGAATTTTCGTCGTAAGTACAGTCATGCCAGTCAGTTTGATTCATGACCAATAAAATTCAGGTGATATTTTGTTGTTTGCTTACAGTAAGAAGTACAGAACTATATTTTATTTCAAAAACATTTACGATGTATATCTATCGGTTAAAAATCTTATTTTTAAATTAAAAGAAAAAATAATTAAAAATAAGCTTTTTTTGAAATTAAATGTTGAATAGATAAATGGTGGCATGTCATTGAAATGGCACCGAAATAGGTATGCAAATTTTCACTGTCTTGTTAAATCGATACCAAATTTTTAAATTATTTTTTTAGTACACGTTTGATAGTTTCAGCCATACTAACGCCTCCAGATTATTCTTGTTAAATTGTTTTAAATCTAGCTCGTCCTAAGACCGTAAGCAATGAAACGGGTATGCCTACCCATAAATTATACCCTTTGAGCTTTGTGGGTTCGAGAAGGGGTCTTGAAGGAACACGTATTTGAGAACTTACATGAGTTAATAGTTATATTAAAATTTCATCTAATTTCAAACACTACTATAGTTATAAATATTGGTAAAACATTTTTCGAAAGTAACTACATTCAAGGTCAGCCGGGGCGAAAGCAACTATGAGGACAAAGTAACTAACAGATTTTTCTCAATCTGAGGATTATTGTAAAACGCGTCACCTGTTGAAGCGTAGAGCAATTATCGATTTTTCACATAAAGTGTAGATGGCGCTTCTATATCGCTGTGATAGAGCATTTTTTGACAACCGCCATTTTGTAGCTAAGTTTTGCGGCGTCGCGTCTGTTTGGTTTTGTGCTGTAAAAAATTCACGTCGTTTCCAGCAAAATTGTAAGTTCATCCTAATGTAAACTTAAAACGTAAGTGTTTTTAATATAGTTGGTTAAACGCTAGGGCTTACAATTAACATTTTACTGTAATTTTTTATTTTCATTGTACAGATTATCTTCAACTTTTTGGGCAGATGGGAGACTGCAACTATTTTTGCAGTTGCAATCGCCCCATAGACTTGTATTAAAATGCAAATCTTTAGTGACGTTCAGTGTCGATATTTTGTTAAGTGAATATCACCAACTTTTTTGGTAAATGTTTATCTATGTTAGACTGAAACGAACAAATGTTAGTATTTTAAGTATATCGACTGATGTGAAGAATTGCAAGACTATTATTATCTTCAGTACTTTAATGATATTATTAAATATATATGCCAAATAACTAATAGTTATCTAGTTATAATGTAAAAATATTATTTCGCATAAAATTATTTTTCTTTGGCCCTCGCTTAAAATCCGTCCTTTATTCACTAGTTGCATAATATACTATTATTATTGAGACAGCGTGTGACAATTAGAAACACATAAAGTATACTTAAAACTGTTTAAAACCGATAACTACTGAAGTTATAAGATATCACGTAGCTACAAAATTAAAATAGTCTACGTTCCTACAATCTTAAATATTGTCACTTAGTCTAATATGCGAAAGCGCACATCATACCCATATTAGATGTCTACCAAAGTAAACTAATTTAAAATCATGGCAAGCCTAAGAGCATTCTAGATTTTACGAAGAGACTCCATGGACTTTAGGTAGGTACATAATAATATTAGATTAGTCCTTATTTTATTAGGCACCACAAAAGCTCGGGTCCATCGCATCAATTTTCACCAAGCACTCAGGACGAAACTCGAGAAATATTTTTATTTTCACCCGTATTTTAGTCTGGCTATAATTTTAAGGAGTGCTTTAACGCTCACATTTATGGCCAGCTTCCGTAGCACGTGCCATGTATTACGGTATTACGTTGGAAATCTTATCGTTATGAGCTTCCTACAGTAATGTAGACGAAGCTATCTCGATGCAATCATGAACGTTGCTATCGAAATCCCTATTTTATATTTTTAAAGTATGTAGTAATAAACAGACAATATGTTTTGAACACGCTTACTGGCAAAGTGGCTATTATTACCACGCTTTTCACACGTGTGCGCTTTACTTTAGGTAAATGTCAGCAACGAACGGCAAAGCGCGCTATGGTTTTGGATTTGGCAGATCTCAAATCTCGGCCCAATCTCTCCGAGACAAAATTTGCATACTTTGCACACTTAAATCTAAAATGTTCTATCTATACTTATAAATAACTATATCAATTTCAAAGTTTTTAATTATGTCAGATTGGAATGGTGCACCTATGGTACGTTTTTAAAGAATCCGGTAGTACTAATTTTCAACGATCGTTTTGGTTTAATCCAGAAGCGATTTATAATGCAAACACAAATGACGTAACATAAAATGGCAGAAGTTACTAACTGGGCCCTGGCGACCCGTATTCCATTAGACATTCTATACTTATTCGAACCATGAAACTAGCGTACGATATAAATTATTTCATTATTTCGATACTCAAGATTTTACTTTCATTCTATTGGCACTGAAATAAATAATATCAATAGATCAAAAGCCTTCTACCAGTCAGCTACATGTTTTGAAATCTCTATTTCATTGTCAAAATTTTTGAGGCCTCAAAGTTATTCAACCATGTAAGTTTGATAACCACCTCCAGTGCTGGGCAAAACACATGCAATGCTCTAATAAAAACTACATGAAGTAGGTAAAAATACTATCTCACATGTATTTAAAATACGAAATACAAAATATTTTAAGTGGTACAAAATATGTTAAGTGGTAAATTTATAAACCATATTTTGACTATTTTATTTAAAATACGAATAAAAAAATACAGTCAGGCGTAAGGTTATCTAAATAACCAAATAAGAATGAAAATGGCAATTGACAAGATACTTTGACAAACAGTATAAGTGCAGTTTTGCCAACTATAAAGATTGACATATTTAGCGGTCGCCATTTTGCTTACGACAGCTATCGAGCGCTATTTTCTGCAGAACGCACCCATTAATAAGATCGCTAGATGTATTTATGTTCAAAGATATTTTGATATTTGAAATACTAACTACAAAATACCTCATCGTCAGGTTTTTGAAATACCAATAAATTTTGTATATTAAAGTAATTGAATACCAAATATGTACTTATTTGTATTACAATTACGTATTTTAATTACAAGTAATTCAAATGCTGCTCAATCCTGCACCTAACTATAGCTTTTAGTGAACCCAAAACTATTTCGATATGTCCAAAATTAGGTGGACATGAATGAATATCTCAAAAACTGCACATATAGTAATAACTAGCAGGTAATAGAATATGTTTCAGAGAACTATTTGTAAACGAGGACAAATTTTTCGAAACTTGTTCCTAATTTAACAAATTGAAATACTTTCAAATAGAAAATATAGTTCTATTTGAAAGGTATCAATATTAAAATTATAAATGCACTGGTTGTGCCCGCGGCTTCACTCCCGTCAACCCTACCTAACTACCCAACCTACATACCTACCTACCCTCCCACGTCAACAATTATTATTTTTAAACCTTCCCCGTATTAGGCCGAAAAAAATTAAAATTAAAATTAAATCGGTCCAGCCGTTTTTGAGTTTTTGTTTGTTTATGGATATGGATAGATTTGTGATTTGATCAATTCTCGCCAACAGCTTTTTGCTGTCTATTAATTTTTAAATAAATACTTACTTACTTACATTGGTTACTAATTTATTGTAGTTTTTTTTTTCATTTAAACATCAACTATTTCCAGTAACCAATAGTTCAACCATATTTCTTATACCAGGTATAGTTTACTAGTTATTCGCATAGGTACCTAACTAGCAATAAAGTTGTTTTGTAATCCGTGTAATTCAATATGATCTTAGATAAGCTAAGTCTCAACACACAAATACCTTAGTTCCAATATTATAACAGTGTTTATCTTTGCAAGTTGTTGCGGCTCTTAGAAAATAAATGAAGATCGTGATAGTGGGCGAAGGGTTAACATCCGAACACTAGATAAATAAGATTCTGCTTCGCAAAGCGAATAATCCGCTGAAGCTGCAAAATATTTCACGGAATTTTCCTAGTAAGTACCTAATATGACGAAATTATCGCTATAGCCTCAAGTCTACGTCGCGCAAGTAAGTTTATAAAACGCTATGTGAAACAATTGAAGCGAAAATTTCTAACAGCATATAATACGAGTACAATCCGAGTACTATAAACGTGAAAGTTTGTTTGGATGGATGGATGGATGTCTGTGATTCTTTAACGCAAAAACTGCTGAATGGATTTTGATTAAACTGTACAGAAATATAACATCAGAATAACACAAAGGGTGTAATACCACGCGGGCGGAGACGTTGGTGGCAGCTATAGTAGCTCTATATTCGATTATTTACAACTCAAAACATTATAAGTACAATTTTGGTACTATCTACTTATTTATGAAGCTAAAATTCCGATCATAAATCAATCAGTAAAAATAGTACATTTTGAAACAAACTTTGTCATTGCAGCTGAGGCACAATAAACGACCGAATCGAAACCGATGGCGTTATGGAGCCGAGAGACTATAAAGTCAAATCCCCACCTATAAAATATATTAAAATGAAATTAATAAACATAATATTTAGTCGTTTTTAGAATTGTGAGAAATGTTTTACGGATTTTTTTAGTCCACCACCCTAGATTATCGCGAAGGCTGCCCGGCAGCCAGCCTGATATGATAAATACAATAAATTAAATAGCTGGGAGCCGGCCAACGCCATATCCACACAAGTGCGAAATACACTTTATATCCTACCTAAAAGCAGTGGTAGCCAGTTTTCGAGCAAGTGTTTTGAAAAACAATTTCTTATCTTAACTACGTTCTTAACAGTGAAAATACCCATAAGTTACCTAACTTGTCCGATGGAATGAAGTTCGAAACTATTAATCTTTTAATCAGAACCATTCGATAATGTTGGGGCAAATTGTTCTACTGGGAACGGGCAAAACAGACCAAGGGATCTCAAACTTATTTCAATATCGAGACGCCTATGTACTTGCAAGTTCATACCAATGCGCAAATGAAAAGGATAAAATTCATGAAAACAGCATCCGATTTCACAAAGCAAAGTTGACCGAATACCTTTTCAATTTAAAACTGCTTTGTGAAGCACGCAGGTGTATACCTAACTATTCAAAGTGGACGAACAAAATATTTGGTGCACCTTTGTTAGATATTCGCAAACTGAAACCACGTCAAAGCTTTCTAGATAACAAAATGTTGCTCGAACTTTGGTACTCCGTCAAAAAGCTTTTTAATAAAAAAAAAAAAATTAGTGTCACTAAACAGTGACAGTTATTTTTTTTTGTACATAACCAAGTGAGGTATGAGTGAACTTAGCAATTTGAAGCTGTGTGCAATACCGATATGAGTATATCGATATTTAAAGCTCAATTCTGGGCAGAAAATGGCTTCATTGACAACAATTATAATTTACAAAATTGAGTTATGTTTCCGAAAATTCACAAACGTTAATAGGCTTAGAGCTATGACCTATTTAAGTTTGCCCAAGCTAATAAGTCTGCCAAGCAGGGTCAGTTTTCATTGAAATACATATATTGCTTTGAACAAGATTGGCATCTCATGTCATTGGGAGAACCAATAAATAACTTTGTAACGTGTACTAACTAAATGGATTATATCCAGACGTAGTGCGTCGATTTCACGAACCTATCTAGGCAATAAAACCGAGCGTGACACAGTGGACTTCTTAGGCACTGAGAACCAGTAAATATTAGGGTTCTTAAGTGAAGCCGATCGAAGGAATACCTACGTGCGATAGTATTAAGTAGACATACTATATACTATATATATACCAATTGCTTCTATGTACCTCACATCATACTGTCATAACACCAGCATATTACGACTGCTCAGCGACCGCATGTCACTGCAGGGATCCAGCAGAATATCAGCGTCAGGTATATTTGCCTGACACATGCTGAGCTGGACTCCCATTTGGTGCAACCTTGAGACGAACACCGCACTGTGTTTTAATTGAAGTAGGTATGTTATTTGTGTCACTTTTATTTGTATTATGTTGTTTTTCTTCTTCTTTATTTTTTTTTTGTATTTTGGCACCTTTTTTTTTCCAAATACCCACATGTAAATTAAAATTATTTAACTGTGATTTTGTGTGTTGTGCTGTGTCTTTTGTGTGCACTGAATAAATGGTTTATCTATCTATCTATCTATACTTAATAAAAATCAATTTAATGGTTTTCGGTTTATCCTTTTCTCGAAATTCGCCTAGAATAAATAATCTCTACGTCACTACAAATGTGTTTGATTCCAAGAGGTTATATATAAAAAATGCTCCTCTGAGTGATTTTTCGAGCTTAAATAAACTTCTTCACGAATTTGTTTCATGCATTTTTAACTTTCTAGGTAATTGAATACTAAGAAAACATTTATTTAAGATCAATGTTTTGCTTACCTACCTACGCGTGCTTCTTTTAATCAAAGTTTCGGTTCACAACTTTTAACTGGTTTAATAAAACCAAATAACAAAAGTCTGACATATTCTGTTTGAGTTTCCAGACCAAAAACGTGGCACCAAAGTCGATATATGGTTTTCACTAAAATCAGTCATCAGAGAGAACCGATTGATCAATATCAATAAATGCGCAGTTTGACGTAAATTCGACATCAAAACCCACTCACTGATATACTCGTGATTGACACTTCATGAGGATTATATAAAGGGGCCACAGCTAAAGAACACATAGATGGTTATTGAAACGTGACCATATGATGCAATTGCGTCACTCAATCACGATGTATTTATAAGTAAATCTTTGGCTCGTTGTGTTTGCCAAACACACATGTGTGAGAACACGAGTTAATCCCATCGGTCCATATTTAACGCATAAACATAAATTATGCTAGTGCTTTGTTGTCCTAATCATGAATTAATCTATTAAAAAACTCAGCTTATAGGATAGATCGAAACTTCTCATTATAAAAGAATAGATAATAAATTGGAAGAATTATTTTGGGAGATAACCAAGAACATATACTTTTCTAGACAACAACTAAGGTCCTATTTCAGCCTTAAACGAAAAACAATGTTTTCTAATGATGTACTCGTACCTGCCTATTCAATTCTTAGAACCACTTAGTAAAGTAATGCTACTTGAAACAACCTTACGGCTTTTTGTATATATTTATTCTAACAGAAGACCCTTTCCACAAACGATCTTTAAATTAGTTTATATTCCAAAACAATGCAAGGTTTATGTGCGATAGGCCACGATCAAGAGAGCGAAAGCACGGTAAAAAACCAGCGTGTCGGACTCGCGCACGAAGGGTTCCGTACTATTATCGCAAAAAACGGCAAAAATCACGTTTTTTCTATGGGATACTTAAATATTTATTTTATACTGTTTTTAGTATTGGAAACTTGGAAAAATTCAACTGTCTAGCTATCACGGTTTATGAGATATAGCCTAGTGACAGATAGATAGACGGACAGCGAAATCTTAGTAATATGGTCGCGTTTTTACCCTTTGCGTACGGAAACCTAAAAAATAATAAATTTCAAAGAAATGATGATGATCTGATTTATCAATATATTGGTATTTGTTAGTAAAATATACGTTATATTATACATTATCACCAAATTTGAAGTTTATATTACCCGGTACCTAAAACTTTATATATTACGAGTTTACGACAGCTTTAGTTATATGTAACTTATACTACTTATACTGATAAACTTTGATAGGTAGGTATCTACTTTTTAGTCCTTACGTTGCTTCTTGCTACCGATCTATCAAGTTAGTTGGCACTTGAAGTTTGCAACTTTGCAGCTTTACCCTCCTGTACATGATAAAATGTGGTGCTAAAATTCTTCTAAGCATACTTACTTTTGTTTAGTCCTTATTGTTTGTCATTTACTTTGCGAAGACTATCCTTGGTAATTGGAGTCACGGTAGAACTTCATAAAATACTCGCATGTTTTACTAAGAGAGCGGCATTACAAGATTAAAAATGAAAAAGTATACAACCATACTGAGTTAAAAGGATATTCATGGCATACTCATCAAAAAAACAAACTTAGTTTGGAACACAAAAAGTTAA
Source organism: Orthosia gothica (assembly GCA_949775005.1). Lineage (NCBI taxonomy): Eukaryota > Metazoa > Arthropoda > Insecta > Lepidoptera > Noctuidae > Orthosia > Orthosia gothica. The sequence continues at coordinate 12,456,036 of OX459049.1, forward strand.
GACTACCCACTAGGTACCTCACAAAAAACTGACATATTATGACCTAACCTTCTTTGAAAATGAAATATATATTGTATTCTTACCTGTATCGTTATTTATATAATACTCTCTTCTACCACCCTGTAGAGGGCGGGAATTTGGCGCTATAGCGGCCCGGTGACCTGCGGACAAACAATCATTTAATCAATTAACAGACACATCTATTAGTCCATCGTGACGTCACCCACACCTAATCCCGAGATGGATGTTACAAATAATTATAATTCGATCATCCTTCGAACATTAAGGATCATATCTAAGGGAGATCCAACATTGTTCTACAAACTGGTAATCGAAGGGGAATCGGACGACTGAGCATTTATTAATTAATTTGTATGGGATCAATAGACCCAATTTTAAAATATTTATCGTCAGGTTTAAGTTCAGTAAATGTATGTGAAAATCTGATATTCAATCTTCAGCGAAAGTGACACTGACTTTTAAACTCCTAATATAGGAAAATACTCACGCAAAATTGAAACTTAAAATGTAAACAAATGGACAAATTTATCAAATCCGTTCTTAATCACTTATTTGCGAAAGCGTAGCGGCACATATGAGCTATCAAAACACGCTCAGCTTTAAACAAATAAGTTGATTAAAGGATTATCGCTGTTTTATAAAAGTATGTATCTGCAACAAGACCGAAGGTTAATGACGTAATCCAGGTTCTATTCGCAACACTTTTCAATTTTATTTCACTTCTACGCTAATTGGTAGATACAATATTGTTTGTTTGATTACGTACCTATACGTCACTAAAAGGTCACCACGCGCCTGGATAAAACTGTAGTAATTTTTAAACACCAAGTTCCTCGTCAAAATATCTTTTGTTTCTCTATATTTTTGGAGAGGTATGCCTTTTGTGTTGTATAGTTCAAGAAAACGCTTGAATCTCCGAATTATATTGTTAAGTCTATTTATATTATTTTATTTACGACGATATCAGGTGGAAGATTTATTTAGTTCCCTCATAAAAACTTTGGTGTTCCCAAAAGGTTTTTTTTTATCTTTCGCGTTTATGATTGTAACAGATATACTCGTATTTATTTTATTGTTTGTTATTTTACTTAAAATTTGTGATCTATGTAAGTTAAAATAATATCGTTAACAATAATTTCGTTCTTTGACATTGAGTATTATTTCAATATAATTTACTAAAACTTTTTGCTTTCGGTCTCCTAACAAACTAAAGACCTTGATCGTAATAAATAGTCTGAGCAAAAGTTTGGATAAATTATGATCTTCGTTCTGGCGTTTGAAGAGAATATTAATTATTCTGCTTACTTGATTGCACTTTTGATATGGAGAACTTCAGAGAACTATAAACTATATACTATTCAAAATTTATGATGTCAGACACGAAATTAGGTACGTATCAAAGAAAAAAGCCAAGCACGTCGATTGACCCAATATAATTATAACTCAACATAATTATATTTCTTCTTTTGTAGAAGATAAAATACCTAATTGACTTTCTTAAAATAAATTGAGATGACAACTGAAAGAGAAGTAAGAAAGAAGAAATATTACGATCGTAAATAAATTAGAACATGTAAAATTTAAAATAATTAAAAGCCTCGACACATATTTATTTCATGCTACATAATTTATCTAGTAGTAGAAACGCTTCGATCGACAAGCTATTGATCACGTCATTATGACACGATATCTTGCGAAAAAATCCCTATTCAAACATTAAAATGGCCATAACTTTTGAACGGCTGATCAGATTTTCAGCAAACATAGATAAGAACACACTCGATAAGGTCATTCAAAAAAACGAAAGCAAAATCTATTTGGAGCTCACAGGTACACAAGTCAAACTTATAACATCCATTTCCATTTTTTCCGTCGGGATTTAAAAATAAGGTAAAAGAAAAATGATTATAGTTTTGTAAATAATGGATTTCGTACATTTTATGTACGAAATCCAGTTATCACATGAAATGATTGTGTTCAGGAAACCCTACAAGATAAGAGGGATTAAATGTAGCCAAATTAGTATACTAGATGTGAAACTGGACTCAAGATACTCAACGATAGATTGTTTGCCGATTGGAGCAGCTAAAGTTAGCAAAAGTTAAACATCTCACAACTTAGCGGATGTGATGACGTGTTATTTCAGAAAATGGGTTCAAGTTTGCTTCGATTTTAAGATCGTAATCTATCAACTTAGATATGTATGTTATAGACATAGCGGTTTAGTAAGCATGACGTACTGTGACAACTGTCATGAATAATGTCAGCGATAAAGGCTCGAGCAGACAGGCGCGGAGCGACGATGCGGGACTCTTTTGTTTACATTTTTCTACGGATATTACCCGTAGAACAATGACTATGAAAAATAGGCGTCATAATCCTTATCGCCTCTGTCCCTGGAAGCCTTGAATTCTAAGAGACATGTCTTGTAGTTAGCGTGCAAAGCCTGACGTGTGTTACTCACGAGCATTAAACACTGATAACAAAATAGGTGTCCTAACATTGTGATACCTGCGTGGTCGCTTCTAACTTATTGGCTAGTTTAGCGGGCTCTTCAGCGGCAGACAGCATGCGGCGCGCGAGGCGGGCGAAGGTACAGCGGAACTGCCGGCTCATGCTACAGTATAGCACGAAGTTCACCGATGACGTGAACAGGGCCAACACGTCCATTAGGTCACCTGTGGAAGAAGTAAAACTGTTAGTAAAATTAACAGAGGCACCCAAATGATAGTCTTCTATTTTTCGAGTTGACGGTACATCTAACGATACTGTTTGGGACCAGGAACTGCCCATGTTTATTGTGGTATCGGAGGCGTTCTTCAGATCATCTCAGGCTCAGGTGAATGGACATTTGGGACACTCAAGCAAATGGTACATAGTTTAATCGACAGCATATATTTATACGGGTAGGTTCTTGCTGATTATGCCACTGCAGTTCACGATCCACCAACCCGCACTAGGCCCACGTGGTGGATTACGGCCCATTCCCTCTCAAGGAGAGGAGGCCTATGTCCCAGCAGTGGGAACATTAAAGGCTGATGATGATGATGATGAATGTTCACGATCGAGAGGCAAGTGTTTCCTGAGCTTCAAAAAGTCGTAGAGTAATAAAAGTCTTCATCGACCGGCAATCGCGCAACTAAAAAACGCGAGCGCAGACGGTCCACAATGTTTTTCATAACTGAAATAGACTGCCCACCTAGTCGGATTCAGCAACATCTTTCTTGCGATTTTATAAGATTTTGGACGTATAGCTATGAAACAAGAGTTTAATCATTGGCACTCTTGCTAAACGGCTGAGGTGGAATAGCACGTCTAAGGTTACTAGGATTTGTAACTTTTTTGGCGGCGACAGTACATTATCTGCCATTATGCAAATCTGTCCTTCTGCGAATCTGGGATTTTGCTATTCTGGGATTTTGCTTATCTGTCCTTCTGCTGCAGAGGCATATTTTTTTAGTGAAACAGAGAACTGGAGTCACAGATTGAAGCTCGAATTTAGAATTTTAGATAATATACATAGGTACTCGCGGTAAAAATACCAATGAAATCTGGTAAAAACGTTTTGGAATATGCATTCAATACGTTTTCACGGTATATCGTACTCGTATTAAAATTGTCATTATCGTGGATAAAAATAAATGGTGTACGTATACAGAACCCCTCTGGGCGTACTTTCAGTGGATAGGAAAAGTAGGTAGCAAGAATAAGAAGATCAGACGAATTATATTCCGTAAAAACAGTCGCTGGGACAACTGCAGAAAATTACTAGATATATCTTAGGATTACGTAGGTGCTATGAGAAAACACAACTTACGTTTTGGTTATTCCACAACATACCCAAAAATGTGAGAAAACTAGCTTAATTTCAACTAGTTTGACGAATTCATCATTGTTTCCCAGAAAGATTAAAAGGGACTCAAGTAATAAGAAGTAAAAAAGAGCACAAGGACAGAGATTTAACACCCCTTTATTTTAAAAACAAAAGTGGAAATTTTTTAGGTCCTTTTACAAATCTAAACAGTCTTGAATCTCAGTTATCTTGAATTGGAATACCGTGTTTACGAATTAAAGGGTTTTCATTTGTTTTTCCAGATGGGATTTATTTCTTCGGACTTTATTTACATTCCCAGCAGCAATATATATACAAGGTTGACGGATAAGTCTTAGAACGTAGCAGGTGTGTTTAGGTTGGCAATACTAAAGAATTATCATAATACGGGTGACGATAGGTTGTGATATCGTATCTTATATAAAAAAAATATGTGTATTTTTCATAATATCTCTTCTGTTTTTTAAGAAAATAAACCTATTTGTTCGGTTTATTGGCTCTGGGTCACTGGGTTTGATTCATGAGACAGAAAACAAGATGTCAATTCCTTTGGAAATCCCCTGTGGCAGAGTAAAGTCAAGGTTTGCGATTGTGTCCCTAATACATATTTAAAGTAAAGTACATGATACGCACCTCAAAAACCCAGGGAACAACAAAAGCTTCGAAAAAACACGAGCTGAGATTTTTGATTAGTGAATTTGATTCATTAATAAAATACACAAACAACCATATAGATAATGATAAAAACACATTTCGGTTTTCTCTCCATAATGGAAATTAAAAAGAATTTTCTCGGCGTGTAGTTACAGATTTAGGTCACGTAGATTATTGTCTATAAATACGACAGCCACTGAATGGGATCATGTAGTTTAGATTGATCATAGAGTTGTTTGGCCTTACGCATCTAGACATTGTGTGTTATTTTACGAGAGCTACAACTCAAGAAAATGACAAGAGTTTATTTCCCGAACACATGAAAGCCTTCTGAAGTCAACATTAGACCTGCGTAATTAGATTGAACAACTCTTAATTGACCCAGATCCGATACATAGCCGTTCCAAGAAACAAAACGTCAATAACTACATTATAAATACAAAATTTTACCTAACGCGGTGCCAAGCAAATTTTATTGGCATCATCTTCTCCGGTTTTAAAAAAAATCAGCAATATTTTTAAAACAGACTCTTACGTTTATTTGGAGATATTTCACCGTGACATTAATTTGCGAACGATTTGAAGGTTCGAACGATTTCAGACTAAAACTTCATAAAAGTAAAAAAAAAAAAATTCCAATAAAATGTTCTGTAAAATAAATTGTTTTACGTGGAATTTGTAATTCTCTATGAACACTACAGCTCTCATAATTAATAAATTCCGTTATAAGTAGCAGCATGGGAGAGATAAATTTGCGAGGAGTCACATATATAAAGATACAATTACTGAAAAGAACGTGTCTGGCGGCATAACATGTACAAAACTCGGTCTATTTACCTACCTACTCGTACACATAAAGTTATATGTGTCCTAACAACACTCGACTCTACGAGTTATCCTTACACATACAATATTTTGTATCTTCACGATTTATGTATTACCTTCTGTTTCCGATCCGATCCAATATGGAATAAGTAATTTTCCTTATATATTGGATAATGACATTTTTGAATATACAGGAAATTATCAAGTAACAATCTCATATTCGGCGCTTTCTTTCACCATTTTCTACGGACCAAAATAATAAAATCCGACGACATTTTGTCTTTCTTTTCTTTTGCCGACATCTGCGTAAATTCTCATCCAGTTTGAATAAAACTGTGAGCCGTGTCTTTAAAACGGATATTTAAGTATCTCCTAAACCGCTTATTTATCGAATATGTACGTATTTCTTTGCGAGTAGATTAAATACGGTAGATTGCTGCTAGGAGTTGGTTATTTCCATCTCAGTTACAAATTTATTTTTTAGGGTTCTGTAGTCAACAAGGAACCCTTATAGTTTTGCCATGTCCGTCTGTCCGTCCGACTGTTCGCAGCAGACACTTATTACTAGAAAGCTATAATTTGGCCTGGATGTATATATTAATGACGTCCACAAAGTGGTAAAATAAAACCATGTTTTTTTTAGTGATAGTCCTGTACCTACTCGTAAAATGGAGCTGTTTTTTTTCTCGTCTACTCCATGGTGTGGGGTATCGTTGGATAGGCCATTCAAAAATATTTCGGGTCTGGGAAGACATTTTTCGATTCCGGGATCCGTATTTGCGTAAAATTAAGCTTTAAATAACAATTTTTTGTTAGAGTCAAGTGTCCCCTCCTCGCTGCCAGATAAATGGTTGCTTTTGGATACGTGAAAAAATTCACGCAGTTGTATATATAACGAAATTAAAAGAAAACTATCATAGCTACGTAGGTACGTAAGTAGGTATGTAGGTATTTTACAAGTTTACGAGTAATAGTCGACCAACTAATAAATGTACTCAGAAAAGAAAAAAATGTATAGTGATGTATGGGGTACGAACGGCAAAATTAATTTTGTCCCTTCGTGCAATGTTCGGTGCTTTCATTGTTATGAACGTTAGCAAGGTTACCTATTTATTCCCCTCTGTGCGTGTCTGAGACTCGCACTTGGCCGGTTTTTAGGGTTCCGTACCCAAAGGGTAAAAACAGGACCCTATTACTAAGACTCCGCGGTCCGTCTGTCTGTCTGTCACCAGGCTGTATCTCATGAACCGTGATAGCTAGACAGTTGAAATTTCCACAGATGATGTATTTTTGTTGCCGCTCTATAAAAAAAACTAAAAACAGAATAAAATAAATATTTGAGTGGGGCTCCCATACAACAAACGTTATTTTTGTACTGTTTTTTGCGATAATGGTACGGAACCCTTCGTGCGCGAGTCCGACTCGCACTTGCCCGGTTTTATATTTTAACTCTTTGAATTATACCAAAATCTCTGCATAGAAATAAATGAAAATTTGATCTTCATAACCCTGAAACCTCATTAATTATGTGCACTAACGAAGGAGCACATTCATTTTAATGTTGACTCCTGAAGAGATACAAAATTCATACGCAATAATGCAATGCAGAACCGTTCTACTGGGAGCACATTAGTCAGTCATAAATGCCAGGTCCGTTACTGAAGGAATTGCATCGTTAAAATAGCACGCTTAAGCTGCAGTTCATCTGAGCCCGAGAGAGGCTGACTTACGACACGATCTCTCGCAGGACTGGAAGAGAACGTTGAAGGACCCTTGAGCGAACTACTTATTCGCCGACGAATGGTTTATTTATTATCTATTATACAAAATTCGATCATTCAAAACTCGACTACGGTAGAATATATTTGATTCTGTTCGTCTTGGATATTGTGAATTTTTCGGTATGTACATATTTAATCTTGCAATATGATATCAATTTCGTAAATTTTAATAGCATATAAGTATTTTTCTATAGTCAAACAGCCTACGTACGCGTCCGTGTACGAGTTACGTGAAGTATTCATACAAATAAAACGACACCTCATTTGTCCAAATCTGGGGGTCTACTCCCTAAGCACGAAGTCCGTATTTTCGGCCTTCGTTCCGGGCGTTTCCCACTCCGCATGGTCCCTCCATGTTTAGTTCGGGCTCCGAACTAAAAATGAATGACAACACAATTTGACAGTTGTACCTACTCACGATGTAATTTTACCCTCTCGAAAATTTCATTTTACCATTGGTTTTTTTCACTCCGAAGTTTCGGAGCAATTTCGGACGGGCCCGTAACTTCCTTGAAAGAAATAGGGAGTAGAACCGCTGATTTGTATTTTAGGCGCTACGAAGGAACAGATGAAGACGAGTATCCATACAATTATGTACATATGTAGACTACCAAACTCATAAGTAATCAAGTAAAAAGTTATCTTCTTAATTCTCTTAAATTATACTAAAGTGTAAATGGAAAGAGGTCCATTAATCCGCTCTGCCAAATCTTTTCTTGGAAAACAAGTCAGTTTATACGAAGAATGACGCAGTTTAAATGGAAATTAAGTCATATAAATAATTTAAGCACCTCTTTCTTTCAATAAATAAGAAGGTACTGTCCCTTAAAATATTCAGTTAGATAAAATAATTGAAGAAGAAAAATACATGTATATTTTTCAAAAAATAAAAAAAGGAATTCGTAACAAAACTTCGTGTTGTCAAGTTAAGTTTACACTAGCCGATTTTTCTTCCATACAAACGTAGTCTGGCGATTATTCCACTGTTTGAAGATTTACGTTCAAAATAAAAATTGATATCAATTTGTCTCATTATTATCTAGCCCTGTATGGAAACAAAAAAAAAACCGGCCAAGTGCGAGTCGGACTCGCGCACGAATTGTTCCGTACTTGGTAAATTGCGGTTTTCGATTTATGACGTATTAAAAAAAAACTACTTGCTAGAGCTCGTTCAAACCAATTTTCGCTGGTAGTTCAAATAGTAATGTACATCATATATTTTTTTTAGTTTTATCATTCTCTTATTTTAGAAGTTACAGGGGGGGGGGGGGCACACATTTTACCACTTTGGCAGAGTCTCTCGCGCGAACTATTCAGTTTAGAAAAAAATGATATTAGAAACCTCAATATAATTTTTGAAGACCTATGCATAGATACCCCACACGTATGGGTCTGATGGAAAAAAATATTTTTAGTTTTAGTTTCAAGTATGGGCACCCCCAAAATTTATTGTTTTATTTTTATTTTTGTGTGGAAATCTTAATGCGGTTCACAGAATACATCTACTTACCAAGTTTCAACAGCATAATTCTTATGGTTTCGGAATAAAGTGACTGTGACATACGGACGGACAGACAGACAGACAGACATGACGAATCTATAAGGGTTCCGTTTTTTGCCATTCGGCTACGGAACCCTAATAAAATATTTAAAAGTTATGATCGTCGAAAGTTCCATATTTCAACACTCATTTTAACGCATCTTTGGGCGGAAATAAATACCATAAGAAGAAGGAAAACTGCAAAACGGCCTCCATACAGTGATATATTAGTAGATAATTCAACAATATAAATAATTTTAATTTGAAAAAATACCGTTAGTCGTTTATTCATAATAGCTAGACTCCCAAAGGTCTGTTTATAAAATTTCTCGCGGTTACATTTCGATACAAATTTGCAAAAGTGCTAATTCGTACGCGAACTAGCTTCTTACTGCTCATTACAGCATCTATCTCTTTCAAACGTGTTGTTTGACGTTTCAAAATAAAAATAAAACAATAAATTTTGGGGGTGCCTCCCAAAATTTATTGTTTTATTTTTATTTTTGTGTGGAAATCTTAATGCGGTTCACAGAATACATCTACTTACCAAGTTTCAACAGCATAGTTCTTATAGTTTCGGAATAAAGTGACTGTGACATACGGACGGACAGACAGACAGACAGACAGACAGACATGACGAATCTTTAAGGGTTCCGTTTTTTGCCATTCGGCTACGGAACCCTAATAAAATATTTAAAAGTTATGATCGTCGAAAGTTCCAAATTTCAACACTCATTTTAACGCATCTTTGGGCGGAAATAAATACCATAAGAAGAAGGAAAACTGCAAAACGGCCTCCATACAGTGATATATTAGTAGATAATTAAACAATGTAAATAATTTTAATTTGAAAAAATACATTTAGTCGTTTATTCATAATAGCTAGACTCCCAAAGGTCTGTTTATAAAATTTCTCGCGGTTACATTTCGATACAAATTCGCAAAAGTGCTAATTCGTACGCGAACTAGCTTCTTACTGCTCATCACAGCATCTATCTCTTTCAAACGTGTTGTTGGATGAGATAGCATGCATTTTAACCTCGCGCACAAAATAGTTCGTGCCGTCGTCTAGGGGAATCTTAATAAAATAAAAATTTCGCGTGTTTGCATCGTTGAATCGACCATCAAAGAGCCAAAAATCGCTACAAATTTATGGAAATTGGTGCGTCACCATTAATTTTATAGTACAGAGTGAAGCGCATCACTAAATAATTAAACTACAATTACGCACGTAACGCTGATGTATACTCACTATTCTAAATTTATTTATTATACTTAGGTAATTGATCTTCTCTTAGATAGAGGTATGAACTTGACTCCTACCAAAAAACCTGACCCACAATAATAGCGGACATCTGTGTACATAGAAAAGAAAGAGGCCTTTGCACAGCATTGATAGATAAATCTTGTGCCAAAACTTAGTTTTACGATAAAGTTGAATAAAAAAAAACTAATTCTACACATGACTCAAGACTGTCGGTCCAACTACGTTTTGGGATAAGATGTTTAACTGAGAAATTGTATCATCGACAAAGTTGCAAGTGCTTTCCGATAGTATGAGTGCTGGGGTTAGATTTTTAAGGCTGCAAAATCCTTAATTGGTTTTACTTGTAAACCTTCTTGACAGAGATTAAGCTTAAATTTAAAGATATGAGCTATAAATGGGATAAGATTCATATAGTCATGGAATGGAGACAGCAAACGTGTGGCGCAGACCCAAAGAATGGTATGAAATATACCAAAAATGGGACGGCAAATACACTCTAACAACAAATATGGTGGAAATGGTATTATTTATTAAGGTCGCAGTATTTATTGCCAGTATTACAACAGAAAGTTTATTGTTCCTGCTTTCAAAATTCAATCAGCCCAATCTGTTGTAGTTAAGCACATAATTATGCCAAAGCTGGACAACCGCCAACACCCGGTCCCTTGACTTATTCCATAATTGTATAAATTAATATTATATTAGCAAACCCTTTGCATAATTATCTAGGAAACACTTTACAGGGATTTTGTTCGCTGGGAAGTTGAAAACTGGAGAGAGTTTTATTCTGACAGCGTTAGTTCCAAGTAGAGATAGATTTTAATAGCGACAATTTTAGTACATAAACCTTTCATGTTTATTGTTCTTTCTATTGATGAAAACCATATCAATATCCGTTGCGTAGTTTAGAAAAAGTAAGCGAAACAGACAGAGGTAGACAGCGACTTTGTTTTAGATTATTTAGAGAAGAGGTATCTATATACTAAATACTACTACTATCTTAAATTTGATGTAGCTCTGTACCTGTCACACTGGAGAGGAAAGATACCTTTCTTTTTAACCGACTTCGCAAAAAGGAGGAGGTTATCAATTCGACTGTATTTTTTTTTAACCGACTTCGCAAAAAGGAGGAGGTTATCAATTCGACTGTATTTTTTTTTTTTTTTATGTGTGTTACCTCAGAACTTGTTACTGGGTGAACCGATTTTGATGATTCTTTTTTTATTTGAAAGATGGTGCTTGTCATGTGGTCCCATTTAATTTTCATCAAGGTCTGATGAAGTACTTCGGAGTCATACATCAGAACTCTTCAATAAATGACGGCAAATCTATCGGGATGGCTGCAATCGCATTTCTGTTTATAGTTTTCACCATTTCATAACATAACATCACACTGGTACGCTCTAAAGGGGTACGCAGGTGTAAAAGGTTCACCTTGGTACTCTTATTCCGCCGGTTTTGTTTAAGTTTCATGTTATTGGGTTAATCTATTCTGGCTTCACTTTTGGCATTATTGGTATCTAGCCTATAGAACTGGTCCATTATGTACCACAACTACAAAAATACAACCGAAACAGTGTCAAAAAACGAAAACAAGAACACCGACTGCCGAAATTAAAGTTATTTTTCACTTTGTAGTGTTTTTATTTTGAAGTCGGTTGTATTTTTTGTAAAAAGTTTTCATACGATAGATACTTAAAATAACACGTTTGCTCATTGCGTGTCTAGCGGTTTCAGAGAGGTTTTCTTACAATCTTTTCCTGTATATACCGTAGGATAATAATTAGTTCTAAAGTATAACGAAAGACAAACAAAATAATTGATACGTATATAATATTTATTTACTCTCGTTATTCCAAATTATTTCAAGAGATGTATTTAATTTAATAACTATAATTTTGTTAACCCGGCGTGAATGCACCAGGGTTTTTAACACCCAGCAGTGTGTAAAAAGGCACACAACTGTTACATTTGACGGCACCTTAATCTCTTTGCCTCAGTATTTGACATCCAGGACATAGTGCCTCGATTGATTAATTCCAATAAAATTAGTGTTAGTCGTGACGTAGCTGGTGATAGGTGAGTTCAAAGTGCACTCGGGTGTATTTTATCCGGGTTCATAGTTTACATGTTAAAAAAATTTAACAGCATTTTGTGTATACCCTTTTTAGGGTTCCGTACCCAAAGGGTAAAAACGGGACCCTATTACTAAGACTCCGCGGTCCGTCTGTCTGTCTGTCTGTCTGTCTGTCACCAGGCTGTATCTCATGAACTGTGATAGCTACACAGTTGAAATTATCACAGGTGATGTATATCTGTTGCCGCTACAACAACAAATACTAAAAACAAAATAAAATAAATATTTAAGGGGGGCTTCCATACAAAAAACGTAATTTTTTTACCGTTTTTTACGAAAATGGTACGGAACCATTCATGCGCGAGTCCGACTCGCACTTGGCCGGTTTTATATTTGAACTCTTTGAATTATACCAAAATCTCTGCATAGAAATAAATGAAAATTTGATCTTCATAACCCTGAAACCTCATTAATTATGTGCTCTAACGAAGGAGCACATTCATTTTAATGTTGACTCCTGAAGAGATACAAAACTCATACGCAATAATGCAATGCAGAACCGTTCAACTGGGAGCACAGTAATCATTCATAAATGCCAGGTCCGTTACTGAAGGAATTGCAATCGTTTTTGTATTGGGGCTTCCATACAAAAAACGTAATTTTTTTACCGTTTTTTACGAAAATGGTACGGAACCATTCATGCGCGAGTCCGACTCGCACTTGGCCGGTTTTTTTTTACATTTTACGGGTTAAAATAAGATTTATTTAATTGATTAAGGATAATGAAAGGACAAGACACCTGTTGGACAATTATTCGCCGGACGGAAGCTGTCCGTGGAGTCGGATATTCATGAACAGGATTGCATAAGTCAGCGTAGCTATGAAAGCGATTTAGATGAGGAAATGAGCCAGACTTTGTGGATGATGACCAGATTGTATTGATTGCTATAAAAAGATAGAAAGACCAAACATAGATGCTGCTAGTGTAAAAAGTTCATTATGCATGGCAAGTGCAGAAAAAGTTGTAAAAAAAACTACCGCTTCTTCAAAGGGCTTAAAGTTTTTTTTAATAGTATTTAAAAAAAAAACGTTAGTTTTGTTACTGTGGATATTAAAAAAAAATATTGTTTTCACTTTGTTCCTGTTCCAACCTATGTCAAAAATATAGTTTCATTACAATTTTTGTAGACGGAAAGTTACACTTATTTTTCTGTTCCATAAATAAATAGCTCAATAAAATATGAATAATGTTTTTGGATATTAATTTATTAGATAACTATTAAATCCTATAATGCAATTCATCTAAACATAAAAAAACGCATTTGAAACAAAATATATTGAAATCAATAACCAGGTAAAATCCACCCTGGTGCATTGATAATATGATTGCAAAAAGGATCATTTAAGCATTTTATAGGATTAAAGAAAAAACGATGGTTAAATATTAGTTAAATATTCATTCCATTTGGATATGCTTAATTTTAATTATTAACCACAGAATAGAGAAGGGCAAAACTCTTAAATCTCTCGGGAAATCAGCTACTAAGTAGCCGGCTTATTTTTAGTAAAATATTAAAGCGAAGACATTTCATATTTTAAGAAAACTGTTTCATCCTAACTTTACAAGCTTACAAATACCTTTACCACTTATTTATCTTTTTTTCTTTTCTAGCTTTATTTTTCCTGTATACTTAAATGAAAAATTTCGTTAGTATTTAGGTACGTACACGTACATTTATATATATTTTATCACCGCCCTGGTTTAACAAAAGACAAGAGAAAGTTGTATTCGATAAAAATATATTTTATAGCCGATAACTTTTTATTTGTGGTTGGAAAGATAAACAAGTTTATTTAAGAACTGTCGTAACTGCTCAAACCGAACAATGAACAACCGCGTACCTAGACAACAAAAATTTCAAGTGCGAGTACACATATTATCATGGATTAAAGTCGGTTAGACAGCAAAGCCAAGTGATTTTTTTTCGTTATTATTTATAGGCTCGCGCTTGACCACTATCTCACCAGATGGTAAGCGATGATGTGGTTGACGGTGTAGCTAATAAACAAAAAAAAACTTGTTAAGTTAGTTTAGCTTGGCATAACTGAAACATTTTTTTTTTGTGTTCAGACGGCAAATTTAGGGATTAGCTAAACAAGCTAATCCCTAACTTAGCTTTTGTCTTGGTCTAAAGCCAGCTTAAGAGTAGAGGTAGATTAATTTAATATATGGCTCGAGCAAGTATATTCCACTCTGCCCTGAATGAAGAAAAAAATATCGAAGCCAGCCGTAATGTCTAGCCAGTAATGGCCTAGCAATGAAATAATGTCACTCTATTTTGGTTGCGACTTTTCTATGAAAAATGTCTCATATAAAGACGAGTATGTTATAATATTATATTTCTCTTTTACGGTCACGAATACTGCGTGTAGGTTTCATGAGGATAATAAAAAACAAATAAGCTTTTGATAATAGAGCAAAACGTTGGCCTAGGATAACCTAGGCGGCCCCCCCGGTGGGTTCCCGCATTGTCGAGGCGGGGGGGCTCAGTAGCCGTGGCTTGGACAACCACGGTGAAGCCAAGAGGAACCCGAGGAGGGGCCGCTCGCCAGGGCTTTTGCCGATAAGCCGACGACGTAGCGGCCAACATGTAGGTTGCGGTGTTGCCTAGGCGACATCGCAACTGAGGCGGGCCGCGATGTGGTATGGAAGGCATCGCGGCTGAGGGTCGGAGGCCGCGGCGGGAGAGGAGTGCCGGTATTACGGTGCGCCGCTCGCCCTACCCTCCGCGGCCTGCACGGGGTCGCCACCGTCTGATGGCGGACGCGGTGGGGCCGCAGGGGAGGAGGAGTGTCGGTATAGCGCTGGCCGCTCTCCCTATCCCCTGCAGCCGAAAGTGGTAGGTGGCGGGGCCACTGTCCTGACCCGTCACAGGGGGACCAAGGGTGCCATACACGGGGTTGTCTGGTACCCATGTGCTTGTTTGGTCCCCGAGGTGGTCACGGCGTACTGTGTGTTCTAGCGCGCCGGCGATGGGGGTAAACCCCAGAGGAGGGTCCGGAGACGGACAGCCGCGGCGGGTTCGCGGATGTATGCTAACGCGTTCCCGTGTTCCCGCCATAAGTGGTACAGGAGGACACCGTGGAGTTTTAGTGGGTTAGAGTCCCACATAACTGCGCTATCTCCCCGTGGTAGCGCAGTATGCATGAGCATTTCTCCACGCTAAAAAAAAAAATTAAAAAAAATAGGATAACCTAAGCGTGTACTGTGTTTTTAAGAAATATCACCTTACGAAAACAACCAACCGAAACCGACCCGCCTCTAAACAAACAACATTTAGGTACGTTCTACATGAGTCTTAGCTAGATAATCAACCTCGATTTAAAAAGTTCGACTGATACTACTTATGTTTGCGGCCGTCAATTCTAATGAATTTTTTGACATCTGTGGTTCACATTTGAATCAATTACCGGGTGTGCCATAAAATTCATAAATTGAGTTTAGAAATCTATAATCATTGAGAGGGCGCGTCACAGATTAAAGGTAGGAATATGCCAGTATGTGCGTGTCAAAACCGCATCTATTCACTTTGACATTTTAGGATAGCCAAGTGTATTATTGGCACGCTATGGGATCGATCAAACGATATGCAATATGCATCGAAAGATTGGGATTAAGATTTGACAAGATATAGGTACCTAGCTACATAGGTATATATGATGCCCTGTCAGTAGAGCTTCCGAAAGAGTGGGTCTTAGGATGAACATGAACAAAACTAAGGTGATGTTGAATGCCCAAGTTACACCCACTCCTATCAAGCTCGGAGACTCTATACTAGAAGTTGTGGACAATTATGTCTACCTTGGACAAACGATTCAGTTGGGTAGGGCCAACTTCAAGAAAGAGGTTAACCGTTGAATCGGAATCGGCTGGGCAAAGTTGGGGAAGCTGCGCGATATGTTCTCGTCTAACTTACCATTGTGTCTCAAGTCGAAAGTCTATGACAAGTGTGTGTTGCCAGTGATGGCTCTGAGACGTGGTCGCTCACAATGGGTCGTATCAGAAAGCTTACAGTCACCCAAAAGGCAACGAAGAGGGTTATGCTCTGAGTTTCCTTGCGTGATTGAATCAGAAATGTAGTGAACCGCAAGAGAACCAGGGTTAACGACATAGCCAGAAGAATTGCTAAATTTAAGTAGCAGTGGGCAGGGCACATTGCTCGCAGAACGGGTGGTCGATGGGGCTGAAAAGTTCTGGAGTCGTGACCGCGAATCGGCTGACGCTGCGTTGGAATGCCACCCTCTACCAGGTGGACAGATGACCTGGTGAGGGAGGCGGGAGACCGCTGGATGCGTGACGCACGGAACCGGTCAATGTGGCGACGCTTGGTGGTGACCTATGTCCAGTAGTGGACGTCTTTCGGCTGATATGATGATTATGATGATATACAATAAATGCGATAGCAGCAATCCCGAGAGGTTTGCCGTCATTTATTATAGATATCTGCTGTACAATGACAATTATTGTATTGTACCTTCAAGAAATAAAGTTTTTGCATGCCCTAAGGCAGAATGTAGCGGAAACACCCAATTCTGTACCATCTCAAACTTGTACCTACATTGCTGGCAAATAAATAATTCTGATTCTGAGTCTGTACATCTCCAAAGTTCTTCATCAGATCTTTACCAAATTTATATGGAATCACATCGGAAAAGGTACCATTTCAAACACACAACATTTTAAAAATTAGTCTACAATTGACGGAGAAATCATTGAAAATACATTTAAAAAAATACATACACTCGAAAATGGAACCGCCTCCTTTTTCGAAAGTCAGTTAGAAAGACCAACTACAAGGCTGAGACGAAAGTAACGACATTGATTATTGGCTACGCAGGTAATGCTTAAAAAACTGAATAAGAATAGAATAGAATATACTTTATTGGTAAGATTAATAAGGTCGCCCACCAACAGATTTCTAATAATGTTAACTTTTTCTAATACCAAAGCTGACTTAAAAACCACAGCAAGGTGATTGTGTGAAGTATATTTGGAAGCTTTGGAGTTGCCTATCCGAGAAACGAATGGTGTAACGGTAGTGGTTTTCTTAAACTTGCCAAACTTATTAGCTCTTGAAGAGGCTAGCCCCAGCAGCCCCTGCAGCACCTCGGTGGACAGGAACAGACCCACCATGGCCAGCAGCATGCGCGTCATGCGACTGTTATCGTGTACACTTACCGAACATGCTGTAGCAGCTCTTGAAGAAGTCCGGTGCCAGCGCACTGGCTAGCCCCAGCAGCCCCTGTGGCACCTCGGTAGACAGGAATAGGCCCAGCACGGCCAGCAGCATGCGCGTCGTTCGGTCCGTGCGACTGGACCGCCGAGCGCATGCCTCCTCCGTTGCTAGGCACTGCTTTTCTGGCTGGAAAACGTAAATTAATTATTTTTTCATTCAACTCTCAACAATTTTATTTGCAACCCAAATAGGCCAGACACATAAATTACAGTCGGTAAATACTAACTTTGGACTATTTTCAGTATCATCTTCATTACAATCTACCCTAGCACACTTATGTTTGAGTCGGCTTCAAGTCTAACCGCATGTATCTGAATACCATTATGTTATACAGGGCGACTGCCGTTCATACCTACCAAGCTATCGTACAATTATTCTGAACTGGAAATAATAAATTGTCTCTGTAATTGTTTCACAGAGGAAAGATTTGTCCCATGTTATCGCTCGTAATTCGATTTGATTAAAATTTTGAAAGGGACGAGTACTAGCGGTTTGAGACAGTAATAAAAGTCATAATCAAGATTGCAAGAAACAATCATCATCATCTGCCTAGCCTTTTTCCCAATTGTTGTTGGGGTCGGCTTTCAGTCTTACCGGATTCAGCTGAGTACTAGTGTTTTACATGGAGCGACTGCCAGTAACTGGGTAACACGGTACTCCTTGTCTAGCTGGTCAGATAAGTCAGATCGCAAGCTTCTACCCGTAACGACTGTCAAAGATCTTCAAATGACAGCCGGGACCAACGGTTTAATGTACTTTCCGAGGCATGGAGGAAACTCGGTATGTTGAAATAGTCACCTATCCACGGACCAACTTCGGCAAGCGTTGCAAATAGTAACAGCCGCACGGGTCGATCTTCAAGTAACCTTGAAGATCGACCCGTGCGGCTGTTATTATTTAGCCACAAGCTCCACGCGAGCTCCTCCTCTCCTAAGAAACAATCATATTCGAAAAAAAAAGTTGTAGTTAGAACAGATGGTGCCCCTTCTTAAAAAAAAAACTGTTCTCACTTAGGCTCTACGCTTTTCATAATCACGAGGCCTAAAACTCGTCCTGCCATTTAATATTAAAAACGTGGCTAAATAAAAAGAACACCTTTATCTTTTCGATCTTGATCTTTTCATCAATAATAATAAAGTAAAGCAATTATAATAATAATAAAAAAACAAAAAAAAGGAAAAAAAAAAATAAAAATAAAGATATAGCAGTCCCAAACACTAATAATATACAAAAAACAATCACAGAAAAAATTAGGAAGTACACAGAGTTACAAGAAGAAGTGACCAGAGTTTGGAAAATGAATAGAGTTACAATAGTCCCTATAGTCATATCAACAACAGGTGTTATTCCGAAACAAATATACAATAGTTTTAATGTTCTCAATCTATCAAAATACACATACCTAACACTACAAAAAGCTGCAATATTAAACACTTGCCGAATAGTAAGAAAATTTTTACAGTTAGATTTAGATTACAATTTGAGTGCAGTACAAAATAATTTACCAGGTCAAATAGAACATTAGGATTTCACCTTGGTTCATACCCGTGAGATTCTATAAAAACACCAGGTTCTAACCTGAGAAACTGAAGTTTAAAAACCATAATAATAATAATAATAAAATTACTTGAAACCAGTTGACGCCGTCACTGACAGACGTCAACCAAACAATTTATAGAATGGAAAAGTGTAAGGAAAAAGCTATATAATGTTGACGAGAGCAGCTGCCTGTCGCGCACGCCATCCACCCCCGGACTCGTTGCTCAGCTCCGCCTCGCCGCCGCCGGAACTCGGATCACCAGTGTCATCGGCGGCTACAGTTGCGTCGAGCTCGAGCGACGAGTATTTTTCCCCGCCGACGTCGCCAACACCTGTACGTCGGCAGGGGAGAGGCCGGCCACCGAGGAGCTTGGGATCTAGGGGCCAACCGGCCCCGAGCCGGGTCCCCGCTGCCGGTGGTTGTGTGCAGCGCATGAAATGGACTCAAGGTATGAATGAGAACGTCATGCGCGCATATTACGGGTCAACAGAGGGGGGAACTCACCTCACTGCGTACCGTGTCAGGATGCTGTCTCTGTTTCGGGACCTAGAACCAACCGTCAATGTCTCGGCCCAACGATTGTCGGATCAGGTGCGGGTCATTCAGCGTAATCACAGGTTGGACGACGCCGCACTTGATAGGCTGCGCTCAGAAGTGCTGAGCAACCAAATCGTCTCAACCCCGACACAGACCGCGGCACCACCAGCCACTATTGTGATCCCGCCGCGGTCCAATCATGTTAACGATGAGGCAGATGATAGGGTTGCCACAGTAAGTAGCCAGTCCAACGAAAGATTGAGGAGCGCACTGGAAGATGCGCTTCGCGAGTATAGGTCAACACCGACTGAAGTTCGACCCCGATTACCACGGTTGCCTATGCACAAGAAGAATAGGGCGCTGGTGTGTGCTTTGGACTCGCTGCTTAAGAACATCTTTGAAAGCAGCGAGAACCTCGTTGATACGCATTCAATCCTGTATTGCGGGGCTGTTGCGGCATGTCGTTTAGCTAATGTTAAGTTCCGAAATGAAGCTATTCGACCAAAGCCTGCCGTGCCAGCCTGGCAATGCAGGATCGAACAGCGTATCGATAGGGCTAGGGTACTCATCGGCAAACTATGCTGCTTCAGAGAGGGCAATACACGACCACGTGTGATGCGCTTCGTGAGGCGGGCATTTTCGGGGACTGGGATCAGTCCTCAAGAATACATGTCCCGTGTCACGGAGCGCATCGACTTCTTGAAGCAGAAAGTGTGTGCATGGGCCAGCCGTATTCGGCGGTATAAGCGGCGGGTTGACCGGTACTCGCAGAATCGCATGTTCCAGAGCGATGAGAGGTGGGTATACAGAGCTTGGGAGCGACCTGAGCAAAGTGTGACTGACGTGTGCCGCCCGGATGATGTCGCTACGAGTACATTCTGGCGTAGCATCTGGTCGGTACCCGTCTATCACACTGAGGGTGACTGGATGCGTGATGTCGAGCGCGTGTGTGAAGCTATACCAGAAATGGAAAAAGTTATAATTAGTCCCTCAGATGTAGCCAAAGCAGTTCGTCCGCTTCCGAACTGGAAGTCTCCAGGACCGGACGGACTGCATAACTTCTGGCTAAAATGGTATAGCAGCTCACACGCGTTTCTGGCATCTCAATTCCAGTCATGTTTAGAATCTGGGTCGCTTCCGCAGTTTTTAACAACAGGTGTTACCCACCTGCTCCATAAGACAGGTAGTCCCGCGGAACCCAAGAATTATAGACCAATAACATGTTTGTCGACGGTTTATAAACTTCTTACATCCATCTTGAGAGGAAAAATTAATGTACACATTGAAAGTAACTTAATAATGTCTGCCTCTCAGAATGGATGTAGGAATGGGTCCCGCGGCACTAAGGAGCTACTCCTCATTGACATGGCCATAAGCCAGCAGGTTCGTCGATCCCGCAAGGATCTGTCGACATGCTGGATAGACTACAAGAAGGCCTACGACTCTGTGCCGCATACATGGCTCATGAGGGTGCTGGAGTTGTACAAAATAGATGCAACTCTACGCGCCTTCCTTGAGTCATGTATGGGGCAATGGAAGACGGTCCTTCGATATCCAGGATGTCGACTGATTCAGGGGGATGATGAGCCTGTATGGATTAAGCGGGGGATATTTCAGGGCGACAGTTTGAGTCCACTTTGGTTCTGCTTAGCCCTGAATCCTCTAAGTACACTGCTGGAGGATTCAGGACTAGGCTATCGGTTGAGAAGAGGTGGTCAGGTCATATCTCACCTCCTTTACATGGATGATCTGAAGCTCTTTACCCCCAACAAATTCCAACTGACGGAGCTATTGAAGGTCACTGAAACCTTCAGTAACTCCATCAGGATGGAATTTGGTGTGGACAAATGTGCAGTCATGCATGTAAAGCAAGGGGAGATTATGGAATCCGAGGGAATTCAACTCTCTGATTCCATACACCTTAGACACCTCTCCTCGACTGAAACTTACAAGTATTTGGGTATGTCGGAAGCGTTGGGCATCAACAGTACTGACATGAAGCAACTGCTGAAGGAGCGTTTCTTTGGCCGCCTGAAAAAGGTATTAAATAGCCTTTTGTCAGGCGGAAATAAGGTGCGCGCCTTCAACAGTTGGGTCATGCCGGTTTTGATGTACTCTTTCGGCATACTCAAATGGACTCAGACCGAGCTCGACGCCCTCGATAGGAGGGTCCGGACACTGCTGACCGCAAACCGGATGCATCACCCACGATCATCGGTGATGAGACTGTACATCCCGCGGAAGTGTGGGGGTCGAGGCTTTTTAAACGCCAAGACTCTTCACAACCGCGAGATGTGCAGCCTCAGAGAATACTTTTTAAAAGCTGAAGTGGGTATGCACCGGGATGTGGTCGCAGTGGACAAGGGACTCACCCCGTTGTCCATGGCTAAAGAGAACTGGCGCAAACCTGTAATACTAACGACTGATGAACGTAAAGAGGTATGGCAAGGCAAGGAGCTACACGGGCGCTTCTATCGGGCTCTCCATGGTCCCGATGTAGATTTCCCAGCATCCGTATCCTGGCTACGTTTTGGCGACCTTTTCGGGGAAACTGAAGGTTTTGTCTGTGCAATTATGGACGAAGTTATCCTGACGAATAACTACCGGAGACATATAATGAAGGACGGGACGGTTGACATATGTCGGGCATGCCACCGTCCGGGAGAATCCATCAGGCATATTATCTCTGGTTGTTCTCGTCTGGCTAATGGCGAGTACTTACACAGGCATAACCAAGTGGCCAGGATTATTCACCAGCAACTTGCTTTGAAGTACAATCTAGTGGAATCGGAGGTCCCGTATTACAAGTATGTGCCCGACCCAGTTCTCGAAAATGACCATGTCACGTTGTACTGGGATCGGTCTATCATCACTGATAGGACTATTGTTGCCAATAAGCCAGATATAGTGGTGATAGACCGATTAGCGCGCCGCACAATGATAATCGATGTCACGATCCCGCATGACGAGAACCTCGTGAAAGCTGAGAAAGAGAAACAAATCAAGTATCTCGACTTAGCACACGAGGTTGTCGACATGTGGAATGTGGACTCGGCGATCATTGTGCCGATTGTCGTTACGACCAATGGCCTGATGGCCAAGAGCCTCGACGACCATCTGTCGAGGCTGTCATTGGGCGGTTGGATCAAGGGTCTGATACAGAAGGCAGTACTCCTCGATACGGCTCGCATTGTGAGGAGGTTCCTGTCTCTGGAGCCCTAACCACCGGTAGCTTGGACCCTGTTCCCGATACCGGTTGGCCTCTATTTTTTATATTTTTAAATGTTTTTAAGATTTCTTTTTTTTTTTTTAAATATTTAAAAATGTATTGAATAAGAAAAAAGATAAATAAAAGAAATAATAATAATATACACTCAGAATCGCACATTCCAGAGCAACGAAAGGTGGGTTTATAGGGCTTGGGAGCGACCTGACCAAGGTGTGACTGATACTCGCCTACCAGATGATGACGCCATGTATTCGTTCTGGCGCAATATCTGGTCGGTGCCTGTCAGTCACACCGAGGGTGACTGGACTCGAGAGGTCGAACGGGCGTGCGATTCGATACCACAAATGGGGGCAATTACCATCAACCCCCAAGATGTAGCTCGTGCAGTCCGTCCGTTGCCTAACTGGAAATCTCCGGGGCCGGACGGACTGCACAACTTTTGGATTAAATGGTTTCAAAGGTCGCACGCTCGTTTGGCAACTCAGTTCCAGTCTGCCTTAGGGTCAGGATCGCTGCCCCAGTTCCTAACGACAGGAATAACCCACCTGCTCCACAAATCAGGTAGTACTGCGGAACCTAAAAATTATAGACCGATAACATGTTTACCGACGGTCTATAAAGTTTTTACATCCATTCTGAGAGCTAAAATTAATCAGCATATTGAGAATAATTCCATCATGTCTGCTTCTCAGAATGGATGTAGGAACGGGTCCCGCGGTACTAAGGAGCTGCTCCTCATAGACATTGCCATTAGCCAACAGGTTCGCCGTTCCCGCAAGGATCTGGCGACATGTTGGATAGATTACAAGAAGGCCTATGACTCAGTGCCACATACATGGCTCATGAGGGTGCTGGAGTTGTATAAAATTGATGCAACTCTGTGCGCCTTCCTGACGTCATGTATGGGGCAGTGGAGGACGGTCCTTCACTATCCAGGATGTCGACAGATTCAGGAAAACAGCGAACCTATAAGGATCGAGCGCGGCATATTTCAGGGCGACAGTCTGAGTCCTCTGTGGTTTTGTTTAGCCCTGAACCCTCTCAGTACACTGCTGGAGGGTTCGGGCCTGGGCTATCGGTTGAGAAGAGGTGGTCAGGTCCTATCACACCTCCTTTACATGGATGATCTGAAGCTCTTTGCACCCAACAACTTGCAACTGATGAAGCTACTGAAGGTAACAGAAACCTTCAGTGACGCCATCAGGATGGAATTTGGTGTGGACAAATGTGCAGCCATGCATGTAAAGCGAGGGGAGATTATGGAATCCGTGGGAATACAACTCTCGGATTCCATACACCTTCGATCCCTTTCCTCAACCGAAACTTACAAGTATTTGGGTATGTCGGAAGCACTAGGCATCAATGCTACTGAAGTGAAACAATCGTTGAAGGAGCGCTTCTTTGGCCGCCTGAAAAAAGTACTAAATAGTCTTTTATCAGGTGGGAACAAGGTGCGCGCCTTCAACGGCTGGGTCATGCCGGTCTTGATGTACTCTTTCGGCATACTCAAATGGACTCAGACAGAACTTGACGCCTTGGATAGGAGAGTCCGCACATTGCTTACCGCAAATCGTATGCATCACCCACGATCATCGGTTATGAGACTGTATATCCCGCGGAAGTGCGGAGGTCGTGGCTTTTTAAATGCTAAAACCCTGCACAACCGCGAGGTATGCAGTCTTAGGGAATATTTCCAGGCTGCCGACGTGGGTATGCATCGAGATGTGGTAGTGGTGGACAAGGGCCTTACCCCGCTCTCCTTGGCTAACGAGAACTGGCGCAAACCTATAGTATTAGATACTAATGACCGCAGGGAGGTATGGCAGAGCAAGGAACTTCACGGACGCTTCTACCGGGTCCTATATGGGCCCGATGTAGATCTTTTAGCGTCCGTGGCCTGGCTGCGATTTGGTGACCTTTTCGGGGAAACCGAAGGTTTTGTCTTTGCGATTATGGACGAAGTTATGATGACGAACAACTACCGGAAATACATTGTGAAGGACGGCACGGTTGACATCTGTCGGGCATGTCACCGGCCGGGAGAATCAATCCGACACATTATTTCCGGTTGTTCTAGTCTGGCTAACGGAGACTATTTGCATAGACACAACCTTGTAGCCAGGATTATCCACCAGCAACTTGCTCTTAAATACAATCTTGTGGAATCGGAAGTGCCTTACTATAAGTACGTGCCCGACCCAGTTCTCGAAAATGGCAATGTCACGTTGTATTGGGATCGGTCTATCATCACTGACAGGACTATTGTTGCCAATAAGCCTGACATAGTGGTGATAGACCGATTAGAGCGTCGCGCAATGATTGTTGATATAGCGGTCCCCCATGACGAGAACCTCGTGAAGGCTGAGAGAGATAAGAAAAGTAAGTATCTTGATCTAGCTCGCGAGGTTGTCGACATGTGGGATGTGAATACAGCAGTCATTGTGCCGATAGTCGTGACGGCCAATGGCATAATAGCTAAGAGTCTCGATGAACATCTGAGGAGGCTCTCGTTGGGCAGCTGGATCAAGGGCGTGATCCAGAAAGCGGTACTCCTGGACACGGCGCGTATCGTTAGGAGGTTCCTCTCTCAGCAGCCCTAACCACCGGTAGCTTGGACCTTGTTCCCGATACCGGTGGGCTACTAATTTTTATATTTTTAAATGTTTTTTTTATTTTATTTTTATAAGATAATATTTAAAAATGTAAAAACTATGTACAATAATGAAATAAAGGAAATAATAATAAGAAACTAAATTAAATAAAGGACATAATAATAATAAATCTTTATTCAGATATTACAAAAGGTAAAAAAAAAATAGTTTAAATCTTAGATAACTAATGTAGGTATAATAATGTAAGATGCCTGTACTAGGTAATCCTGTATCACAGGCTGTAGGAGCTCTAAATATATGCTTATCGTAGGACAACAAAATTTTAACAATATTTAACATAATATATGAAGTCTAAAAATAGTGGTAAGATTGTATAAGTTTGGAAATTAATTTTAATTTACTTAAAACTATAAACATAAAACTAAATTACTAGGTCATAATATTACATAATGTCTTATTAACTCATATTGCAAAAAAGTGCACTTTGATTACACATAACTAAAGATTGAGAAATATTTGCTAAGCAGAATTGTGAAGCCAACATTGCAAAATTAAAACATAGGCACTTAATTTTTGCAGCCAAAGACTAATGAGCTTAGCCAGCAACAAATTGATGGTTAGTAGGCCATTGCAGTGTCAGCCGCAGACATTCAACGCGTGTGACCTTTTTTGTGAATTGTCTGTCTCAAATTCAAAAGCAAAGATAATTTTAAATAGAAACTTAAGCGAAGGAACGTTTTGTAAAGATCACCTCAGTAGGTAAGTGAAGATGAAAATTAGATGCTCTCGACCCCTTTGCTTGAATCAATGGTTGATTGTGTCGATCACTGTTGTTCAACAAGCAATATTGTGAAGTAATAGCAACCGTAATGGTCCGACCATTGTAGTTGGAACAGTGAGGCATCAGACTCAAAGCGCGGCAATCTACCCGCATGCGTTACCCACTACCGCCTGTGAAAATGGATCTTTGATCTTTACGATGGATCATTTATAAATTTATGTGCAATAAGAGATGCATGGCAGAAAATTCCGCCACATACATGAAAAAAACTTTATTTAAAAAAACGGATAAAATTGTTCTTTCGCTAAGTATAAAGGAAATATACAGAAAGCTGGAAATTAATCACGAATAACTGTATTCCTTTAGCACAAGTAATATTACAGAAATGAACGTTTCAATAAAGCCCGAACTATCAATGAAAATTCAAACAGCCTTGATAGCGAATTTCCTATTTAACTGTGGCTAATGCTCGCAAATAGAACTCGTGAAATTATTATATTTTGGCTCGGTGTATCAATATTTAGGTAATTAGTATTAAGTTAAGAAGTTATATTTAGTTTATGTCCCTTGAGAGGGGCCTTGGGGAGGGGGAATGATCGGCTTCAAGATGATTAGAAACATGCGGGGCTCACTAATGAGAATCGAGGTAGCTATCCGAAAATTTGCGACGCTATTAGGCCGGAAAGTTAGTGGGATTAAAGGCTATTCCGTCCGGCTACCGCACGGAAACCGTTGAGTTAAAATGGATGTTTTCTGGGTAATGTCCCGTTTAATCGTGCAGTGTCTGTACCTATGTATCTATAGGCAGCGGCAGACTTCGTTTGATTGATCAGTTAAAACACGTTACACGTTTAATGTCTGCTCAATTAGGAACTGTATGCTAATGGATATACCATTAGCAAAACGTGGATAGACGAACAGATGAGTTTAATAAAGGCCACACCCCACAAAAAGATTTGGGAAGAGTTTAGAGACGAGAAAAGTTTTACATAATAATAATGCTAAATTTAATGATTCGGACGGTTTTGGCGTGCTTTGAAAGGACTCTTGTCTAGTAACAAATACAAAAGTGGGTGCATAATGATTTCCAGCACATTATGCGTGGTTGGTCAAGGTCATCATCGACACCAAGTTTGCTAAGACATGGCCTAAGGTCATAAAATTCAAAGTTAGTTGCTGAACTGAGGCTCAAGAATTTTATTAAACTTTAAGCATATGTTTTGTTTTTGTAAAGCGTAGCACCTTGCTAAGATGTGAAAAGTAGGTGGAGCATGAACTCTGGTGAACTAGTAGAAGATAGATTAGCATAATCTATAATCTAAGTGTAGGTATAACGCTTGCCAAACGTGTGGATAAGATATACAACCTCCTTGCACGGAGGTGGTTTCACAAAGTCTCTGCGGTCAAAGTCATAACATCTCACGCCACAATGTTATCTAGCGCAGTAAGCCTCGTTAACATCGCTTATGCTAAGCAACTAACTAAAAATTCACTCCGTGTTAAAAGGATAAAATACGCCATTTTTGCACCCTGAAGGCATCGCTAAATGCATTAGGCGACTTGTCCGTGGAACTGTCTTTTAGACAGTAACGTTATTAAGTTAATTATGAATACCGTGTTATACTGAGAACTAATTAGTGTACACAAAAATTACATGCAACATTTATAAAAGTGGTCAAAGCAGCGGTGCAAGCACAGTTGTTTTTAATTATCGACATTTTATCAGAGTCATGTTCATCGTAGACTCTGTCTCTGTCACCTCTGACCTAGACTATGAGCAAACCCATCACGAACAAATAAAAAAAAAAAGAGTCATGTTCATGGTCAACACTAAAAAAATAGGTCTGCTGCCACCATAGAAATATAAAAAATATCTATGGCTGCCATCATATCAATATTGCCTATATATGTATTTTTTGTCAACTAAACTAAGAATAAAGAAAGAAAGAAAGAATCAAATTCAAAAGACGATAATCATATTTGTTCGAATAAAATAAAAAAATACTGACAACCCCCTTTAAATATTTTCAATAATATCGTTGAATTTGATATAAGTAATGCCGATTGATTAGAAAACGATGTAGCGGCACCAACGCCGCCACTTACAAACTAATGACATGATGTCAAACAAAATCTGCATCTCGCAAGCAAAGTTTTCAGCGCGATTAGAACACATACAACAGTCCGACAACAACCGTTGGGCAGTAGCCCGGACCAGACACAACACCCGTCTGGTCGGAGGATCCTCCATTTTCTATGGAGGTTTGTGGGACTTTACACCCTGTTCCACCTGCCCCCAAACTGGTGACCCCGACGTGATTTAACATAATGGAGAACGCAAGTCAAGTACCGCGAACGACGCTGTCTGAAGAAGATGTCGAGATGATCTCCGTCAAGTCTTGGATACCTCCATTTTGGCGAGACAAACCCAGATTATGGTTTGCGCTATTCGAACCATGGTGGCGAACCAAAAACTGAGCGAAGAAGCAAAGTTTGCACTTGCTGTGGCACAACTCGACAAGGTAGACGTTGAACAAATCAGTGACATCATATTATCATCGGCCAGGACGGGTAGATTTGAAGCGCTAAAGACCCGATTATTATCCGTCTACGAGGAGTCAGAGAATAAGCAACTACAAAAATTGCTCAATGAGGTTGAATCGAGGCGCTTGAAAATTTACAGATCGCGTAACTACCACCGTGGCCCGCAGCAAGGCAGATACCTTTCAAGATCTCGTTCCAAGTCCACACATCGCTTTGCTATTTTCATCGTAATTTCGGCAAGGAAGCGTTTCGCTGCCATATGCCCTGTAACTTTGTGAGCAAGATGAGTACGAGCCAGGAAAACTAGTCCCGACTTTGGCTACGACGGGAGCCGAAGTCAATGATATAACCCAAAACCATCTGTTCATAAAAGAGTTGGGTACTGGGCTGCATTTTCTCATCGACACCGGTGTGAACGCCTCAGTATTACCTATCAAGAGGGTACGCAAAGAAAAAATGACGCCGAGCGAATATCTTTACGCCACCAACGGTTCACGAATGCCCTCCTATGGCGACCGCACAATGATGTTGAATATCGGATTACGTCGACCGTATGTGTCCAATTTCGTCGTCGCAGAAGTGACTAGACCGATATTGGGAGCCAATTTTTTACATAAAAACCAACTGATGGTAGACATACATGGACGAAGGTTAATCGGCAAAATAACAGGCCTGTCCGTCGTCGGCTACGTAACGTCTACTTCAGACTCCAGCATCAACACCGTAGATGACCAGCAGCCGTACCACGACCTACTTGCAAAGTACTCCGACATCACCAGACCGAATTTGAAGCTCTGTGACAGCTAAGTGGAACACCTCATACAAACTACCGGCCCGCCATTATTTGCAAAATCACGACCGCTGCCACCGCACAAGTACAAGGCAGCCAAGGCAGAATTTGACGTCATATACGACGGCAAATACAGAATCTGTGGAGATTATCGTCGTCTCAATGCGGTAACCGTGCCAGACCGGTACCTCATTCCAAGACTGCATGATTTTACCTACAACCTGCTAGAAAAAAAATACTTCTCCATAATAGATATGAAAAAGGCCTACGAGTATTATCAAGTGAGGACTCGCGAAGAAGACATACACAAGACAGCCGTTATCACACCATTCGGGTTATTTTAATTCCCGATGATGTACTACGGTTTGCGCAACGCTGGGCAAACGTTCCAATGACAAATCGACAACATTCTACGGGGACTTTACACCCTGTTCCACATGCCTACAAAACGAGATTGCGCCGCTGCCGCGCTGGTGCAAACTTACGACGTTCTTTTATTTTTTTTACAAATCGAGCCTCGATCGAGCCTTAAACTTTTCTTTTTCATAAGTTTCATAATTTCAGACGATTTCAAAACGATAGCGCGAGGGTCTAAACGGGGATTAATGCAATTAATAGATACTAAAAGGTTTATCGCATACGACAAAGAATTATCATATATGAAATAGAAGTGCCTATTTATCTGACATTTTAATAAATCGACACGAAAAATATAGGTTAAGAACTAATAAAATGAATCTCAGTTCTTTTGGTAAGGGATATGGATCTGCAAAGGGAATAGATGAGGATAACGGACTGTCAAAACAATGATTCATTAATAAAAACGAAAATTTTAAAAAGGAATTATAAAAAATAAGTGCCATGCCGGCCAAGTGCGAGTCGGACTCGCGCACGAAGGGTTCCGTAATATTATCGCAAAAATGGCAAAAAAACACGTTTGTTGTATAGGAGCCCTACTTAAATATTTATTTTATTCTGTTTTAGTCTTTTTTGTTATAGCGGCAACAGAAATACGTCGAAATTTCAACTGTCCAGCTATCACGGTTCATGAGATACAGCCTGATGACACACATACAGACGGACCGGTGAGTCCTAGTAATAGGGTCCCGTTTTTACCCTTTGGGTACGAAACCGTAAAAATTAAAGAGCTGGAAGTCATGGTGAGATCTTTGCCTAACAATAGGATGATGCTGACTTACAAGAATTGCTATTCTTTGAAAATATGGAGTCTGCTCCATGATGTGTGTTACACATAAAAGAATTGTTGAAATAAAAGAGTTTGGGGTTTGAAACATTTGGTCCATGGAGTCAGAATTCCCATCGATTTTTTCCAGACAATAGCTCAAAGCTCGTCGACTCTTTACGTGACCAGAGACCTTTCCCTCGGCCAGAGAATCAGCATTGCCATCCAACGTGGCAATGCTGCCAGCGTTTTAGGCACGTTTCCCATTGACATCGATGTGGACGAGTTTTTGATGCATGATGAGCCCTTTTCTTATCCCCTTTTTAAATAAGTTTATTTTTTTTAAGAATATTCCATTGTATATATTATGTTAATGTGAAATAATCAATAAATAATTTATCAATGATTTATAAAAATACGACTGTTAGAAACAAAATATTATTAGACTTCACCCATGAATCATACAAAATACTTGCTCTCACAAACACCGTATGATAAAACATATATCAAGTTCCAAACAGACAGATGACCCCACTCTTACAAAGTAATTTATTCATTCACTCGTAGAACTCTCTCATTGGAGCGTCAATGAACTCTTTTTGTATTCTAACTCAAATAAATTGGTTCCTTCTATTAAAAAATCAGACATCTGTACATTGAACCTGACATTCATCTTTATAATAAGACCAGACATTGATGTATTGAACTAATCTTCTTGCGTGTGTAAATTCTATTTTGTAAACCGTCAAACGAAACTTTGTTAAACAACATAAGAACTATTAACCAATAAATTCTAATACCGTTTGGGATACTCATTTCAAAGTAAAGGCGAACTAATATTATCTGGTAAGCGCTTTGCTAACTTTCATCCCTTATGGTTAACATACTCGTACGGTTAATAGCAGTAACTCTATCATGTTCTCTTGCAAGGATAACTCTTGGTTTTTTTTGTTTTAGTAGTAATATGAGAAGTTTCATAAAACTTCATACCTCGACTGCTAACTTTGTAAAGAGTAGAGTATAAAAGAATAAATTCCGGCTAGCTCGGTGAAAATATTTTTCTAAAAATAGCTAGGATACAAGTAATTTAAAAGCTACAAACTAAATTTAAATCTCGTATAAAAGATAATCTTTACCTTCCTTTTAGCTTAAAATTATGGGTCAGCGCCGACTCAACCCGGTTAGACTTAACCCGAAGAATAATACCAGATGTTTTTTTTATCAATTCAGTGCCATTTCTACTGAAAGGAAAAGTGATATTTTAATTCTAAATAACTTATAATATAATATACATATTGCATCCATTTAAACGAGCAATTCTTGTAATAAATTATAATACAATTAATTATAATATATAATCTGAATCTCGGAAATGGCTCCAACGATTTTCATGAAATTTAGTATGCAGGGGTTGTCGGGGGCGATCAATCGATCTAGCTAGTTTTAATTTTTAGAAAACGTCGTTTTCTCTATTTACACCCGAGCAGAGCTCGGTCGCCCATAATAATATAATATTTTGTACAGAAAACTGTAATCTTACAATTGTTTTTGTTTTTACTTGAATGTTGATGTATTTATAGCATATTGTTTATTTTTTAATTGTTGATTTTGTATTTCTGTAAACTGTAATATTTTAATTTTGTTGTTCCTATCAAGTTCTGTTCACTTTAAGATACTTAATGTTTATTTTTTTTAAACAATAAAAAAAATCGTATTTTTTTTATTTTAGAAGTCAGTACCTACTTTTCAACCTAATAATTATAATCACGTACAAAGACTGCTTCAATAAATACCACCATGCCACTAGCTATAAGATTGTAATAATAATAAATAATCAGTTATAGAACTGACCGATGGAAAGTTCAAAAACGTCATCAAACGTGTCCTTATTAAAAAAGCATATTATAAAATCAAGGACTACGTTGAATATAAAAAATGTGGCTCCTTCTGCGCATGCGGCTTCCCTGTTAACTCATAAACTGCACAAATATGTGGATGTCTCTAACTATTCTCAATGTCATTACTTCTTTTTGTTTATTTTCCTTCTTTTAATTAGTCTTTCTAAAATGGTTTTCGTGCCCATGTAGGCCTACGGATAAGAAATAAAAAAGTTAGGCTTTTTTGATTTTTGAATAATCTGTGATTTTCACTACAAAGAACAAAACGTATACTTACTATAGGTATTAAAATGATAAGTACTTACTACAAACATTATTTAAATTTTACACTCTCTGTGGTGCAGCGTTAAATCGAAACACTTTTCTATCTGACTACACATCGGCGTTTTTACGCCTATCAAAACAAAAATATTCAGGTATTATTCTTCGGGTCGTGTCTAAGCGGGTCGAGTGAGCACGGAACCAAAATTATAGGGACCCTTAGTAACAATTTCAACCCTTTTCACTACTTCATTTGAATTACATTTCAATAATAGCACATATTTACGCTATTAAATACCATTAACATTTTAGGGTACACGGTTAAGACCCTTCTACCCATCAACAGTTAGGTTCGGTGGACAAAGGGTTACTTAATTACAATAATTTGATTTTATATCATTTTATACTGACATTGCGGAGGGAAGGGACCCATTCGTTCCTTTATTAATAGGTTGATTTAATTTGAGACTTGGATATTTAGAAAGCAGCACTTGACTGGGCGTTTCAGAAATTATTTCAGCGAAATATATTAAAAGGAGCGCAATCAAATAACGCAATAACATGTGATTAATGACACTGTCCACACAACCTCAGAGTCGATTACATTCATCCCATGTTAATAATGATTCATTTCTAACGTCATCCCTTTCATTTGATAGCACTGAATGTAATCTAATTTGATGTTATTGAACAAGAATTATGAAAAAGTTAAAAGAGTCTTTAGGCACTTCAGAGTCCCATAATACGCATAACTCGAAATTAAAGCTACAATTTTCTCAAAATTTACTTATTTTTCTGTATGTACCTACTTTCGGTTGTTGTTTTCTATATAAAGTAACGACTTATTTACTCTTTGGATGATAACTTCTGAAGTGGCCCCCACAGGGTTGCAGCTGAATAACAGTTCGTGTCGCCAAAACGAGTCCACAGAGCGAGAATAAAAGTAAAGTAGCGGAATCAAGTAGCTATGCTAATTATTGTGGAGGGCTTCTGAAGTCTTTTCTTCTTACTAAAATATTACTAATGATATCTTATAAACCTAGTTTAAAAGATTGTTGTATTAAATCCAAGTCACCTAAATCTCATCGTTCCATTCCTACTTTCAAATACCTTTGTGGTTTTGTAGTTTCAAAGTGAATGTTTAGATTAACTCCAATCAACACGTTCCCGTATTTTAATTACAATTTCAGAACGTCAAATGTTATTGCAGATGGTTTATAAATACACACATTATGCAACCATAACAATTACTGCCTTCGCAGCGGTTGATACAATCACATTACCAGTTCACTTTCGTATGTAGAATAGCTTATTTGTTTTCAAAACATTGTTTTGTAACGACGAGAAAATAGTACCTAAAGAAGCTATACATTTCCAATATATTCTCATTCCCACTCACCTCATTTGGGCCGCTTGTTGAACGTTTTAGAAGTTTCTGCCGCCTTCGCTCCGTCGTTGTTAATTTTGATATCAAACAAGTACTTAATACCGACAGCGCTAGGCTCGGCACGAGTTTTAATATTACACTATAGATCCACATTATTGCTGTAACTAATTGTACATTTCTTGACATTTCTAAAACATAAACGGTCCGATTGTCTGGCAAAGAAAGATCCTCTGCGAATTCAGAATTGTTTTGAGCTGTCACTTCACTGGGCACTATATTCATTGCAAAATAAATCGGAAGACACAAGAACGGGCATATCACATAAGCGCTTACTATAGCGAGCGTTGTATTTTTCTTATTACACCAAGTGCTATTCCGCTGGGGAAACGCGATCGCGATGTATCTCCACACGGCGAGAGTCACCGCCAGCCAAATGGAAATGGTGTGAAACGTTTGACTGAATATTGAATGGAAGTACACAAAAACCGCCCAAGCGTAAGTGTTCTTGTTAACTTGAGGTCCAATTTTGATGTTCATATGTAGTGCATAGGGGATGTATTCCAACATGACGAGCAGGTCCGCGACGGCGAGGCCGGTGAGGATGGAGTTGGTGGGGCTGGTCATCTCGCGGCGGCTGAGCACCGCGATGTTGATGGAGTTGGTGGCCGAGCCGACGATGCATATCACCAGCGCGATGTAGCCGTGCAGGCGGCTGTACGCCTTGTTGAAGTCGGTGGCGCCGGGCACGCAGTACGCGTCGGTCGCGTTCGACATGCTCGCGGTGCGCTCGGGGCCCGCGCCGCCCAGTCATCGGCACTGCACGCCCGAGCCGAGCCGACGACAACTCCAACTACCTCGTTACGAACTTCGTCGTCATAACCTGGAACAAATGACGGTCAACTGATTAACAAATGCTAGCTGAATAACTCTCAATTTACGAACTATTGGATCGAACGTTTGTTGTATAACTAAAGTCAACAAGATTTGTCACATGTATTCCAACGAGTGGCCGTTGTATTAGAAAACAATTTTCGTACAGTTGGTAAATAGAGTACAATAGCGTCAAGGTCATGGCCGTGCTGCGGAGCTCGGGGACTGAATATTATACCAGGCCCCTCAGAAAGTATTGCGAAAAAAAGTTTTTATATATGGGAGACTGGCCAGTTATAATGTTTTTCGAAAATATGATTATTTATAAGTAAAAATAAGTAAGTTCCAATTTCAAAATTTCCCTCCACATTTTTTGCGAGTTAATTCAAAGTATTGTGTCTCACTGAAATATGGATCTGCGCCGGGAACATTTTAGAGCTATGATTTTATACGATTTCAAGTGTCGCCTGAAACCGGATGAATCGTACGATAGACTTCAAATGGCATTCATGGATGAAGGCCCTTCCAAGGCAACCGTGTATCGTTGGTATAACGAATTCAAGCGCGGTCGACCAACTTTGGGGGATGACGAAAGAAGCGGTCGCCCTTTGACGGCTGTTACCGAAGAAAACGTGCTAGCAGTGAAAAATTTAATCCAAGACAATAGGCGAATTACATATCAGGAGATTCAACACATATTGAAGATTGGATCGGGAAGCGTTCACGAGATTCTACACAGCCATCTTCGCGTGAGGAGGATAGTATCACGCTGGGTGCCGCACAACCTCACCGATGCTCAGAAGCAGGCCCGGGTGGAATGGTGCCGTGATATGCTTAACAAATTTGAAGCAGGCTCGTCTCGGCGTGTTTACGACATCGTTACAGGTGATGAGTCCTAGATTTATCAATACGACCCAGAAACCAAGCGCCAGTCGACTGTTTGGGTGTTTCAAAATGAGCCAACGCCTACCAAAGTGAAGCGATCTAGAAGCGGGGGTAAGATTTTGATCGCTAGCTTTTTTAATTTGACTGGCCACTTGGTATCAATTCCCTTACGGGATCAAAGAAGCATTAATGCCGAATGGTATACTACCAAATGTTTGCCAGAAGTTTTCTCTGTTATAAGCAACAAGCGACCAAACACAGGGCTCCGCGGGCTACTGCTCCACCACGACAATGCACCTGCGCACACCGCACTCAAAACGAGGGACTTCCTGGACAGCACGCCAGTCAAACTCCTGGGTCACCCTCCTTACAGCCCTGATCTAGCACCGTGTGACTTCTTTTTATTCCCAAAAATAAAAAATCAGCTCAAAGGGATACAATTTTCGTCGCCGGAAGATGCGCTGGCTGCGTTCGAGCAGGCTGTAAACGAGGTGTCTGCGGCGGACTGGAAAAAGTGTTTTGAAAACTGGTTTAGGCGCATGAATCTTTGTATAGAGGCTGGTGGAAAGTACTTTGAAAAGATTTAATAAAAATATATGTACGTATAGAACAATTTTTTTTAGTTTCGCAAAACTTTCTGAGTGTCCCACGTACATGTGTTATGTTGGTGGTCCATCAGATATCATGTGCGTCACACGTGTCTGTGTATTCTATCGAAGATTCTAAAAAAAAATGTTTATGGGACCGCTGCAGCTGTAAATCATGGTCAGTCAACACTATGAAACTAAACAGCTCAGCACACATTATTTTAAATGGACTACTACAATTCGCAAGCACTATTAAAAGTTTTATGATACTCAATATCTAACGTAACAGACTGGAAAATAGACAACAACAAATTGTGGGTGTATTTTATTTCGATTCGGTACTTTTTAGCCTTTTATTTGCGCACAATTCACAATACGTGCCTGATGTTGCAGCCAATTGAGAATTTATTTGTACAGGAAACAGTGAAACGGTCCCGTTAATTTATTGATATTGTTGAATATTTAGCAGGCATTTCCATTAAACAAAATTACCTATTTGGCGTAGGTAGACCTTGTTGATGATATCTATTGGACGATTCATTTTGCCAAATCGATTTAGTCATTACGGTGGATTGGATAGGCACAAACATTACTCAGAAACTGTTGTAAGGCACCGCCAATCCGTTTACCTTAGTTGGTTAATAATGGCTTACGTCCTAAGTTATCCCACCCATCCGGAGGGCTATCGCAATACATTTGAATGGGATTTACATAATTTTCAGTCTGGGACCGCAGAAACTCGAATACATATCAATCTGACGACGAACCCCCTTAATGCATTATTGAACAATAGTCGCTTAATATGTTTTTGGTCTGTTTCAAGATTTGTGCAACTATTTTACTAGGTATATGTGAATCCAAATATTATTATAATTACGTTTATTCACTTATTATACAAATATATTACATTTTGAATACCTTTTTCTTAAAATAAATCATTAAAAAAAATGTAGCCCACATGTCCGATACCGGACTTGGACTCTGTTCTTGCTCAGGACTCCAGAGAGAGGAACCTCCTAGTCCTAATCTCCTCCTTATTGTTATTGTGTAACAATTACAGTAATAAAAAACTAGTGGTCACCGAGGGGTTCGAGTTACGACCGTAATTAATAATAAAATACGTTCTTCACTCAACTAATAAAGTTTAATTATGTTAAATCTAAACTTTTCCGTGCTCGCAAGGGTTTATATATCACTTCGCCACATTTGTTGAAAAGTTTTATTTGTTTAAGATGACAACGTGGTATTTTATTAGCTTATGTATTCCTAGTAACTTTTCACAGAGTATTCTATAAATTTTGCAGAATAGAACGTTGCATTAACCTCAGACATGCCGTGAAAATGCACTTAAAACGAACGTGGTAGACTGGCAGTCAACGATAGTGAGTCAAATTTATGTGGGACTTTACAGCGTGCATAAAATCCCTTAAGGCGGTACCCCGAGCAAAACGCCGCGCAAGACGTTTTTTGTGCTGTTTTTCGGAGCTATCTACTCGTTATTTAAAAAGAAATATCAATTAATAAAAATACATTAAATTTCTACATAATATAAATTCTAAAATGGTAGATTTAGTTTTTTTAAAATGTTGTATAAATTTCACCAAAAAAACATAGAAATGAGAAATAATTATTGATATTATGCATCTCCTCGTAAAGTGTTTATTAATTATTTTTTGTACTAACACTACTGGGTAGACAATTTAATAACGAACATTTTTGTAGTTTTTTTTTTTCAAAAGATTCAAATTCGATTTTATAAAGATTTTATTCTAAAATCTGGGCGTATTCACTACTGTAATTCATGCGCCACCAGTGCCGCTAGACCAATAGGAATGCTCATATCTCACGCCGATTTTTTGGTCAGGGTACCGTCTTAAGAATAATCTATAAAGTCTTATATTATTATGCAATATGAAATTTTCGCTTGCAGGTGCAGTAAAGTCTCACATGATATGAAACCCCGGGTGACACATTCAAGAGTCACTTTAATTTCACTGAGTAGTCTTTCAGGCTGCCTCGTTTTACTATACGCACGACGTACGTCATTTTCACGCGGAGAGTACTTCAGATCGTCATTTTCGTGTTGGTGTTTCTTGATATGAAATTGAAAAAACCCGGCCAAGTGCGAGTCAGACTCGTGCACGAAAGGTTCCGTACCATTTTAATAAAAAACGCCAAAAAAATCACGTTTGTTGTATAGGAGCCCCACTTAAATATATATCTTATTTTGTTTTTAGTATTTGTTGTTGAAGCGGCAACAGATATACATCACCTGTGAAAATTTCAACTGTCTAGCTATCACGGTTCATAAGATACAGCCTGGTGACAGACAGACAGACAGACGGGCCGCGGAGTCTCAGTAATAGGGTCCCGTTTTTACCCTTTGGGTACGGAACCCTAAAAACAAACCAACTCTTCTGCTTTATAATATTAGTATATTATAGATAAGGAGGACCAATAAATAAATCTAATTTATTTACTGTAACTGTTTTTGTGTGAATATTTTTTATGGCGCATCGTTTTATTTTTAAAACTTAAATCATAACCTCAGTGAATTAACATTTTTCACTGCCAAAATGCCGCCACTTAGAATACCTAGATACCTGAGGCAATTACCTCTAAATGTCTTTTGAAACAATAAAATTGAAATATTACCATTTTTAAACGGCCATTGTAGGTAGTTCAGTAATAAAGACGTTATCTCTGAAACTTAATAACATCTCTTTGGCACTTAAATACAGACTAGAAATATTAATTAAATACTGAAAAATTAATCTCGATACTATCTTGTATTGTATTGCTAATCTTCTTGCTTCATTATTACAGTAAATACTGTTGACAAGATAATAGAACTTGTCAAATAAGTTTTTAAAATGTCACGGTCACTAACACTAACATTAACATTAGAAGCAGGATCATGGTGCTTGCAACAGCACCGAAATATCGGAAACTCGCAACAAACAGTAAACATGGTAAATAGCCCGCTTTTAATGTTAATGTTAGTGTTGTCAAGTAATCCTCATCACTTATAGTCGGGGCAATTCATAGTTTTAACAGTTTTGGATAAAGGATGATTTTTCAATAATCAAGTAACTTTTACCTGAAGAAGAAATATAGCGAATTGACATAATTTCTATGCAAAAGCTTTCCAGCCGCCATTTTTTGTTATTTAGCCAAAGTAATCTGACCATTTAAAAAGCGGCCCTTAGTCTGAAACTATCTGACTGGCACAGAGGCAAATTAACTTTGTATGACGCGCAATTTTATTGGCATACAAACTTAAGACTGAGCTATGATCAATATTATTATATTTGTCTGGCTGCATGATAAATAACGAAATAACAAATTTTCAAACAACGTTGGTGCCAATATATTGCAAATATGATCAACCAATAAGCTCCAGGAAATTATGATATTTGCTGCAAAAAAATTATTAGTTAAGTACTTTCACCAGAATTACGAGTATGTCCATTAAGGTAGATTAATGTTGCCTGAAAAGTGTAAACATCCAAAGGGAGCACAAAAACGGGCTATCGAAGGGCCCAAAAATCAGTTTTTGCTTAATTTTCGTCGAGTTATGATTTTACTGCAATTTGTGCTCAGAGCACGTTGTTTATTCCTTGTTCAATTGTGCACAAAACGTCCAGCATCACAAACTATATTTAACATTAGTTTTTGAGATATGTGCCAAAAAAACTACACTAAACTGATTTATGAGCCTTTTGACGGTCTATATTATTTTTTCTCCTATGGGATTTTTATGAACTTTTCAGGCTTACAAACTATGAACATAATTCGGGTAGCAGTATTTAACTAGTTTTTTTCGCAGAATTGTCCTCTAATTGCACGTATTTTCCTGGATTATAAGACAAACCTGCTTGTTAAAAGAGGTCAAATATCATTATTTACTATTTTCTTACCGCGAATAGTTAATAATATGGAGTAGGGTTATTTTCGTAATGAGTTTGACTCTCAGGTGGTATGATCAACCTACATATCAAGGTAGTATTAAGTCATGCTGCTGAAAAGAAACGGTATTATAGAAGAGCATAGAAAATACTTTAAAGTACACCACAAATAGTTCAAGATAGTAGAATAAAACCGAAAGCGTAGTTTGAAATACAAAACTCAACAGTATAAAAATCAAAAGCCAACCTACTTATTAAGTATTTGGCCTATATTAAAGCCGTCCCTAAGAACAAAAGATACTTAATACCCAGCCAAACTTGCCAACTCGCTAATATTTTCACGACACAAAAGAAGCAGACTTACTCATAATTTAATAAGATATTATCGGCAAAGTATCGACTGTCCTTTCGAACAAACAATGCTTGTTTAATTAAGAGCATTCTTTCAAAGAAAATTTAATAAGCAAGAGCCTTTAATATTACGAAGTTTCATCTCTCTTCATTGTCAAGGACTGTCTCAAAGATTGGACAATAGTAGCTCATAATATAAAGTCTACGGAACTTGTCTTAGAGATCAAGATGAAACAGAGAAACATTAATACATAAGCCATTTGTAATTAGCTGATTGTTGAACTTTTAAAATACATTTTGACTGCGGCCTATAAAATTGCGCCCAGGCACAACTGAGGATATAAAAAAAATAAAAAAAGAGTCAATTAATAATAGTTTTGAACTATTATCGTGACAATCTAAGAAATCCGATAACGTTTCTCATTTTCCATGCCGTGGTAACGTTGTATGAACGTCTACGTAAAAAGAAATTTATAATCCTAATTAATTACAACGTAACCCATCTTCTTCTTCTATTTGTTGTTTGTTTGTTTGTTTGTTTGAACGCGCT
Source organism: Orthosia gothica (assembly GCA_949775005.1). Lineage (NCBI taxonomy): Eukaryota > Metazoa > Arthropoda > Insecta > Lepidoptera > Noctuidae > Orthosia > Orthosia gothica. The sequence goes on from OX459049.1 coordinate 12,497,243, forward strand.
AATCTCAGGAACTATTGGGTGGAATTGAAAAATTCTTTTTGTGTTGGATAGTCCATTTATCGAGGAAGGTTATAGGCTATATAACATCACGCTACAACTAATAGGAGCAGAGCATAAATGAAAAATATTGCAAAAACGGGCAAAGATATTACTTTTTGAGAGCTTCCATTGCGTGCGCTGCGTAAATGGTTTAAGTTACGCAAATATCATGTATGATGGAATTGTTTATCTTTAAAAGTTCTAAAAAAAAATCCGTGACACCATATGTCTATCTTTTAAGGTTGACTCACAATGGCAACTTTTATGTTCTAAATTTTAATGAGATCAACGCTGCCGGTAGAAACAAAAGTTGGTTGCATTCGTATAGTAGTATATTATTTCTTATTCAAATAAATAGTTCAACAAGTTGGTAGGTAGATATGGTATGGTAGGTAGGGTAGGGTAGGTAGGGTAGGGTAGGTAGGGTAGGGTAGGTAGGGTAGGGTAGGTAGGGTAGGTAGGGTAGGTAGGGTAGGGTAGGGTAGTGTAGGGTTGGGTAGGGTAGGGAAGTGTAGGGTAGGGTAGGGTAGGGTAGTGTAGGGTCGGTTAGGGTAGGGTAGGGTAGGGTAGTGTAGGGTAGGGTAGTGTAGGGTAAGGTAGTGTAGGGTAGGGTAGGGTAGGGTAGTGTAGGGTAGTGTAGGGTCGAGTAGGGTAGGGTAGTGTATGGTAGGGTAGGGTGGTGTAGGGTCGGGTAGGGTAGGGTAGTTTAGGGTAGGGTAGGGTAGGTAGTGTAAGGTAGGGTAGGTAGGGTAGATAAATGTTTGGTCTTTTTATGGCAAAACAAAGTTTGCTGGGTCAGCTAGTACACTATAACGAGTATCATTCGTAAGTATCAAGATTAATTTATATAACGTATTTTTATAGCTGTCAAATTCGACTTCTTAGATTGTCACGACAATAGTCAAAGTTGGTCCGGGCTCACCTAACCGTCGAAAAGCGTTCTAATTTTGGCTGCGATTAGAATTATTGGAATCACTCTAAATTCCGACTTTAAAAGCGACAAAGGAAACAAGACTTTCCATTAAGTATGTGGACCATCTAAACATCGAATTTAAGATAGGATTAACAGATCATCAAAAAACCTATAAATCCGAACAAGCTACTCTAGTGGCACTAAAACGATTCGCGTTGTTTCTTCGCAAATCATTTTTATAGTGTATAGTATAAACATTCTTGAGATCACACTGTTTAGGGAATCAGTCAATCAGTCATCACAAAACACTTTCAAATAAACTATTTATTCAATATTTCAAGCCGATAACAGATTTGTGGTATGAGTAATGCTTGGCTAACAAGCAAGCGAATATAGTGTCTACATAGATTTAGTATTTGCAAACGTTCAGCGGTAGAAACCACAAATGGTTGCTTTTAAGGCGGTTCCCCGAGCAAAATGCCGCGCAAGCCGTTTTTTGTGCTGTTTTTAGAAGCTATCTACTCGTTATTTATAAAGAAATATCAATTAATAATAATACATTAAAATTCTACATAATATTGATTCTAAAATGGTAGATTTAGTTTTTTTTTAAATGTTGTGTATATTTCACTAAACTCTTTCCAAAAAAACATAAAAATGAGAAATAATTATTGATATTATGCATCTCCTCGTAAAGTGTTCATTAATTATTTTTTGTACTAACACTAATGGATAGACAATTTAATAACGAACATTTTTGTAGATTTTTTTTTTCTAACGACCCAAATTCGATTTTATAGAGATTTTATTCTAAAATCTGGGCGTATTCACTACTGTATTTCATGCGCCACCAGTGCCGCTAGACCAATAGGAATGTTCATATCGCATGCCGATTTTTTGGTCAGGGTACCGTCTTAAAACGAATTATTTGAACTATTTGTTATGCAAATTGAAACTGCTCTTCGGTGTTTTGCTTTTGTGCTTGTATAAATAAATGTTTCAACAAAACATTATTTTAAAAAACAATATAAGGAAAATTAAAATGCAGTATGCAGTAATAATATCTTTGCCGAACGGTGAGCATGAGCTTTTCGCTATCACGTGCCGACTAAAGATAAAAACAAGCATTTCCTGTTTCAAAAATAATCACTTAATTTACTATCACAATACATTCTAAGCACTTTATTACAATCTCTCGTACAGATACCTAGCAAAACAAACAATTGCGTTAAATGATTTTACTTCGAGTTCAACACATTAACGTCTTCGTTAGTTGTACGACTACTTTGTTCTCTGATTTACGAAGACTATTTTCTTGTGTTCTCATTGCGATGATGTAACAAATTTATAGAAAGTTATTACCTATAAATTAAGATCAATTATCGTATCTGTTGGTCCAATTAGAGGAAAGGCAGCATATTTGGAATACTGGTTTGTTTTTTGAAGATAAATTGCAAGAGAAACGGGACAGGCCAATAAAAATGCACTAAACTGTTAGCAAATTATCTTACTTTAATAATATAAAACAATCAAACAAAAAATAAACCAGAAACCTTATCAAAATTTGTATCAAATTAAAAAACTCCAAAATCGTGATTTCACATAGGGTGCAGTTAATTTGGAATATAGTATTCCAAATTATATTAATTTTTTCTGTAGTTAATTTTTCACTGTTTTTATGAATATATTAGTTTTTCTTAAAAACTTATACATTCTTTTAATATTTTGTAAGAGTTTCTCAGACTTTGCTATTGACTCTTTTTAAACAAAATAAAAATAAAGCTTAGTTATACGCCAGTCGACGCATATTACCTTGTCATCCCATAAAATTTATTGTCCATAGTTATTATGTACCCACCAGCAGGTTTTCAATATTTACACATAAAACAGGCCTTCGACCAATAAGTTTTTCTGTTATCAATTCTATAAGGGAGTTTTTATCATTCATCATCATCATCATCATCATCATATCAGCCGAAAGACGTCCACTGCTGGACATAGGCCTCCCCCAAGCGTCGCCACATTGACCGGTCCCGTGCGTCCCGCATCCAGCGAATCCCCGCAACCTTCACCAGGTCATCGGTCCACCTGGTGGGAGGCCTTCCAACGCATCGTCTTCCGGTTCGCGGTCGCCACTCCAGAACTTTTCTGCCCCATCGGCCATCTGTTCTGCGAGCAATGTGCCCTGCCCACTGCCACATTTTTATCATTAACAAATCGAAATAGTGTTGACCTGGGAACATTGAAATGTTTAGCTGCCTTTAAGTATCCTATTCTCTTTTTACGAACAGCGACAATAGCAGCGGACATTTCCTCCTTCTCCCACCTCTTTCTCTTCTTGTATTTCTGGGATATAAAGTTATTTTTTTAAAAACAGAAGAATTAATATCAACATATAAAATCAGCATATAATTTGGAATATTCCAAATTATGTTCCCTTTCGGTATTCCAAATTAACAACATGTCATCCTAACCTAAAATTCCATTTGATATTTTTAATTCTAGAAATATTCACAAAATCAAAGTAAAATCATAAACTAACAAGGTCACTAAGCAATTTAAATAATTACAATGAAGATTTTACGTATCTTAATAAATGATTATCAATGATTGAATTTATACCGAAAAAGATTTGAAAGTTGACGTCACGTTCCTGTGTGGCTGGCAGCCGGAATGTCAAGATGGCGCCCTCTGTTTGACACTCGTTTGGTTCGTGTGTCTGATGAGGTTATATTTACGTAAAAAAAACACAGATGGCGTTTATAATAATATAGATATCTAAGTATTCCAAATAACCTGCAGTATTCCAAATATGCTGCCTTTCCTCTACTAATGAAGAAAACTTGTTAAGTGAAACTTTGAAAAAGAAAACTTGAGCTCAAATATAAAATATACCAAATAGAGATAATTTTTATAAGGTAAATTCTTACCTAAAAAAACATTAACTTAAAAAGGGCGCACGGTTGGCGCAGTGGTTGAGCGATTGACTGCTGCGCTGCGTGTCGCGGGTTCGATTCCCGCACGGAACAAATATTTGTCTGACCTACAGATAGTTGTTCCGGCTCTGGGTGTTGTGTATGTGAGTTTATATGTTTGTAAACGCACCCACGATACAGGAAGAAATTCCTAGTGTGGGGCAACGTTTTAAAAAAAAAATAAAAAAAAAAAAAATTTTCGAATTATAAAGATTGATTTGATCAGTAAATTACTTGATGAAGCGTGTTATGAGATTGGGACAGTACAAAGGAAGAGAAACTCAAATGGATCGATCTCCCACTGAATTGTCCTTTCAGATAGATTGGTTTGTTAGATGTTCCGGGTGAATAGGTCTATTCAGACATTCTTTAACGTATCGGATATCACTTATAGAACTTTTTAGGCGACCCTACTCACTTATTATGAAGACCCTTGAAGTGAAAATTTCGGTCAAGTTCAAGCTTAATTCCATTATGTTGTCCAAATAGTTCAGCGTTTTGTGTTGTGAGCCTATAGATATGTTTTAAAAGTAGCTATCTACATATATATACAGTCCACTATGTATACCTCAGTTGCGAATAAACCTGCATACTAAACACACCTTGTTTTCTGCAAAAAAATCTCAGCAAACATAAGTCAACCTTATATCTTCAACCATGTTATCAATCTATAATATGATAGTATACTATAAAAATAAAGAATAAGTTAATGAATTAGGGTTTAACATATAGAAAACCACAACCACAAACGAGCTCATGAAATTAATGGTTTAAAATCGGCAAAACATAGTTTACAAGCGCGGTAATTAATATTTACTCCTCATAAATTGTGTAAGTGTACTGTGTTTACTTACTGCCCGATATTCATCAATGTTTTTGTTACTAAAAGTGACAATTGTTTTTTAAGTTATCTAACATCTAGGTAACAACCTAGATTCTTAAAATAAAATTGTAAACACTAAAGACTAACAAGAAGTAACACGATCCGGTCTACTAAGTTTGATCAACAGTATCGATTTAAAACCAGTCGGAGTTTCTACATAAAATTATCCTAGAATCGTCGGTAGCTGAAAAGTGTCGCCGCATTATAAAGTTGGATAAAACTCCGCCGTGTAAGCACAAGTTGCAGAATTCTACAGCGTGGAACCATGCTAATGTGGCTCCCGAGTACTTTAGACTGGCGGTCTTGGTGTACGCGAAATTTACATATTACGGTAAAGCACCTTCGTAATGCATACCTAACTACATAAAACATAGTCAGCTGCCATGGTTTCTCATGTCGCATTTTTCTGAAAAGTATCCCAGTTGGAACAATCCTCTCTGAAATAAAAACTTTGCTCTTATATCCCTCGAAATGCTTTTAATTGAGAGTGCTGCAATTTAAATAAAACCCGCAAAGCTAACTTTAAGCTCCAAGATTGCGATTCTCAACCTAATTTTCGGTATCTACAACTGCTGTCAGCACTTTGACTGCAGTTGCCAAAGCCAATCTGCAAATGAACTTCCACCGCAGCCGCATTTATATGATTAGCTTCATCCGTGACAAGCTTTGTTACCGAACAACAATTTCCAGTAGCGTCTAGTTAAAACGATAAATCATCCATGGTGGAACATAGCTCGTGCTCTGTTTGTTATTCAAGCCATTAGCTTCAATAGGTGTCGTTTACAGAACAAATAGACGGTTATAACTAATAATTTATCGGCATTTTGTGACATTCGACGCCTTTTTATTAGCTAAGTATTAAAGGGGCGGTGCTTTGTCTGGGACATAATCAGATAAGTGGATTATATTAGAATAGATAATTTCAAGTACCTGCTTGAACAACGCAATCCCAGTTTTTTTTTTGTTATTAAAGAATTTAAAAATAATGGTTTTAGTTATGAGATTTTCTTTGTAATACATTAGATATTGGATGTTTCTTTTAATAAAACTCACCGTGTGATAACACTTTATCTTCCACGGCTTGATAAAGGTTTATTAAAATCGGATGGTATTAAACGCCCAATACGGGCGCTAAGCCCCCAATACTTGGCCTTAGCTCAAAATTACGGTCAATTTGCTCCCCGAAACAGCGGGATCAGGCTATCTATTTTGTATGCACGATTTAGTTGATATGTAAAGGTTGGAATGCTTCTTTTTTATAGGGATATATATTTATCTAGAAATAGTATTTGACGAACTTAATTATTGCATTATAACGACTATGACAAATGATAACATCAAAATTAAGTCGAATTTACTACTTAATAACACAAGTCAGATTCATCAGCTCTAACATACATCCCACGAACGTTTCACACACATACAAATATTTAGCGATACAGCATAACGCTAATGAACAAAAGTCTATCATAAAACTACGAACATATCACATGTACTATCACGGTCTGTATCGCAGTCTCAACTTCACTAAGCTATAGCCAATCAGTGCCACTTACGACCTTCTTCTGTAGACATGTCACACTCATACAAACAAATGAGAGCGCGGCATTGCCGCAACGTCATACTATTTATTAAAATTACAAGACGTGTGTGGTGGTGTTTCAAATCCACCCTCCTCCATATCTTTATTATAATAACTAGCGAACGCCTCGCGGTTTTACCCGCGTAGTTCCCGTTTCCGTGGAAATATAGGGATAAAAAGTAGCCAATGTCACCCGGAGATAGTGTAGCTTCCCAACGATGAAAGAATTTTTGAAATCGGTCCTGTAGTTTTCAAGTTTATTCGTTACATACAAAAATACAAATTTTTCCTCTTTATAATGAGTTTAGATCACAATCGTTTACCTAAACGTTATTACATTGTGAATTTCTTCGTCTCATTTTTGGTATAAACATAAAAGTTGGGCTAGACTTCAAACACAATACCCACGTTTTGTCGTCAACATCGATCGCACTTACGTATATTGCTATTCATCAAGAAACTGAAAGAGCCCGGTAGATAATAGTTTAGCTTTAAGTTAATCTGATTAGAGTGAGATTTTTAATTTCAATGTCATTCCATCTAGCCTAGCGGTTAACACTGCTAGTGAAATGAACCATCTGCATGATTCTGGTTTGAATCTCGAAACTAATAAAAAATTGTATTATAATTACTGTTACCTTTATGCATGGTTTCTTACATACAATGAGTGTAACAAAACGTAATTTGGGTTGTCCGGGATTTGATCTCATATCACACATTTTAAAGTAGCACCGACTCACTACTTAAGACGGTACCCTGACCAAAAAATCGGCATGAGATATGAGCGTTCCTATTGGTCTAGCGGCACTGGTGGCGCATGAATTACAGTAGTGAATACGCCCAGATTTTAGAACAAAATCTTTATAAAATCGAATTTTGGTCTTTTGAAAAAAATAATTCTACAAAAATGTTCGTTATTAAATTGTCTATCCATTAGTGTTAGTACAAAAAATAATCAATGAACACTTTACGAGGAGATGCATAATATCAATAATTATTTCTCATTTTTATGTTTTTTTGGAAGTAGATTAGTGAAATATATACAACATTTAAAAAAAAACTAAATCTACCATTTTAGAATCAATATTATGTAGAAATTTAATGTATTTTTATTAATTGTTATTTCTTTTTAAATAACGAGTAGATAGCTCCTAAAAACAGCACAAAAAACGGCTTGCGCGGCGTTTTGCTCGGGGTACCGCCTTAATTACGACTACTTCGATGACAGTGACGAATTTTACTATTACGTTTGAACAGGCTCGCGGACGGCATTCGCGTTGAAAGAACCGTAAGGGCGGTTATGAACATTGAGGTTCGATTGCAATTTTGACGACTGTACATACATACATACCAACATATAATATTATTATATTCTAGAGTATTTGCAGTGTTACCTACCACATATTCTATTGCAAACCCAATAAGGAACGTTGCTAGTTAAGTAACGTAGTTAAGGTAGCTTTGTGTTAAGCTATTGATAAATTTAGTAGCGGGATCAGACAAGCGAGACGCCGCATCTCCTGGAACTAATCTTATATATACTACTTACTATGCAAGTAAATGCACATAATATACATTGCTATTCTTTAAGAACATACATGCGCCACTGGATTTTGTATATTGTAACTAGATATAATCGTTATGTAATAAACGCCGAGAGTGCTGTTTACATTGCATGGTATCTTCTAGCATAGGGACATTTCCCACGATAAGTTTGTTAAAGGTTTTATAAAGTGTATACGTGTTTTGGACTTTTAATGGGTCGGCTAGTTTATTATGAGTGACCGTAATATAAAGCTGTTGTCTACATTCTACAGTATTTTAAAAATAAGTTACAGTTAATATTTAATGTTTTCGAAACGGTAAAATCAGGTAATCGGTTTATGTAGCACGTATTATAATTATATTTATTTGAAAGTTCTGACAATATACAGTGCATATCTTGTTAGTAACAAATCCTTATAAAACTAGTGTTAGTAAAGGTACATTCCATATCAAACATTTACAAAATTTTGCTAAATTGGATGAGTAATTGAATAAAAACAAACTGGCAATTGATTTAATTTAAAGTTAAATAATTAGTCAAAATTATATAAATTACCTGTACTCAAAAATTGTTATGTACCGTTTAGTAAATCACTTATTAAGTAGGCTAGGAGTAAGCCCAAATTGTTCTAATGTATGATAGAGATAAGAACTTGGAATAAACATGACAATTAGTGCAGCGGTTTTATATAACCGCTGCACTAATTGTCATGTCTATTCCAAGTTATTATAAGGCTACAAGTATCTCGGGAGCAGTGGTGGCCCAGTGGTTACGGTCCCGACTTACGAGTTGTAGGTCGTGGGTTCGAACCCGAGCAGGCGCTTTACTTTGTGTAATTTATTTCATCACCACTGCTCTCAAAACGCTGAAGGAAAACATCGTGAGGAAACCGGCTTGTCCTAGAACCAAAAATTCAAAGACATGTGACATCTACCAATCTGCATTGGGCCCGCGTGGTGGCTTATAGCCCACTCCCTCTATAAGAGCAGGCCTGTGTCCCAGCAGTGGCACATCATAATGTGAAGTATTGTCTCGTGGTATTTTCGTGTGACAAAAATACCAGGTAGTAGTTTAAAATAGGTTAGACGTGGGTTCCACGCAAATTTTGGAGTAGGACTATATTAAACCTTGCAAATATACATAAGATTTAGAGAAAATTAGATAAGAAGATATGAGAAGAAGGTATGTTTTCATAAGAAGTAAGGAGGAATCTAGGTAAGACTTTTGTGTTCACTTTTTACACCCTTTATATTTTTCCTAGTTAGAATTAAGTATGTATATTAAGGAAATATATAATTTGTGTAAATTGAATTTAGATAAACATTCAAAATCTATAGCCCAATACATTTTTCTCCATAATTTGCAATAGTCCTGCACCAACCGGGGATTGGGTGCAGTTGCGTAGTGCATACAGGGATAATCGTCGTTTGGTGTCACATTTCATGACACATTCCTAAAGGGGCCTTTACGAGTTGGCTTCGGCCCCTCGCATACCTTTCAAAAGACCGGGACCCTAAGGACCCGAGATAAATAAAAAAATAAAAAATACAAGATGGTGGAGTGTTCTTTGATTTGTTTTTTGAACAGAGATACATTTTGTGAGTCACGGATTTAAGGTGGAAGGGGATTCAACAATCGTACTGCATGGTCAGAGAAGCAGTGGGAATAGAAATGAGTTTTATAGGATAGCAAATTGAGATGAAGTTTAAGGCGGGATCTACACAAGGCATCGATCGGCAGGGCGAGTAAACGAAAAACGATCGCGCAGGTAGCCGGGGTACGCAGGCTACGAGTGTTCCTGTGAAGACCGATAAGGAGCCACTTGAGATCCTTGCGGAACTGAGAGACATGACTGAATGCTTGATATGAAATGGGATACACAGGTTTTGCATTTTAAACCACCTCAGTAGCATCCAGATAATCTATGATTGGTTGAATAAAGTTAGAGTCAGAGTCTGAGCTAAGTAAATTTTAGTTTTTAAGGCAAGAAACTGAAGGATTTTCAAAGAGTGAAAGGAAAAAATCCGCTTGACAAACTTCATTCACTTGCGCAAATAATGTCTGCCTCTTGACGGCACGTAGAGAATCCCTTGGTAAAGTAAAAATTCGCTTTACATAAATGTCAAAGATACGAGACGGCAGGGTATGACGGGGATAACAAGGCCAGGGACATAGAAGTCGAGGCACTGTTGTTTACCCGAACAATCCTCTCGTTAGCCGCCAGATACACGATCTGTCTCTAAGCACACTCCTGAATAATAAGGTTATATCCAAATGCATTTTCTTGGAATAAAAAAGGCACAAAGATACATCTTTTATCCATTGATGCTATTAACATCTTTTTTTTGCATTTCAATCGTTGTCAACGTTTTGTCTTACTCTGTTTGCAGTTTCGTGCGTCATTGTTATCAATATTTATAATCCAGTGTTTGTTGTGTGGCTTGAAAGGCATTAATACCTATATGTATCTGTGTATGTATGTTTAATGCTCCTCGTCTACACAGTTTTTCCCCAATGTGTTATTCTAGCGGCCTTGGAGAATGAAAAACAGTTGAAAATAATAATTGTTAGCAGACATCAACGTAGATCATAAATCTGAATGCTGTGTTATAGTTAGCAATGAGTTATGAAACGTACTGAGACTTTGCAGTTTTTCCTCATAACAATATTTGCTCTGGCATGCAGCTGAAAAATGAACTATTTTCGACTCGAAAATATTATGCTTCTACAAGTTATTGTAAAATACTGCTAGTTTGTAGTATTTATTACATCGATTTTCTGTACCCCACACACAAAAACTTTATTTACGTCCATGTATCTAGTCATACGTGCACATCACTTTTCCATTTCTTGTATATTTTCTATTAAACAGTAAATAGAATAGGCACATTGTAATAACATTATTTAGTTAAATCGCAATTTGGAATCTGTACAACTGTAACAATACAATGATGAGTACCTCTCCATTAATCTGTTTTATTATTTCTGAAAGTTTGTATTTAAATAATATTGAATAACTTTCTTATCTGAAACATTAAACAATTATTTAATTTATAAACGTTTTTCAACTGAACATTTAAATAAACACTGACAGATAAATTAAATATCTCTTAATTAGTACTACTTCATTTCGTTAGATAAATTGTTCTAGAATAGTTTTAGTACTGAAAGATCTCACTGGAGCAAATAAAAAAATATATTTAAAGTTTGCAAAAGATATTACTAAATTCAATATAGCTTCGAACAGATGAAATTTTATAGATCTGAGTGAAACTTTATCGAAAGTTCAAATAGAATTTCGCTGGAGCTTTTTTTTGTAAATTACTTCCTATGATTCTTGGTTTTGTAGGACTTCCTCTTAAAGTTCGGTCGAGATGCTCGAATTTTGACATCCGGGTTTTGTTTACCCTCGCATCATTATATTCTTTTGACCTGCCTACGTATCGCTGACCTTAAGACCCTTAAGTGAGTTTTTACGGATTCATGATCAAGTTTTGTTTTAGTCCCCAAGGTTGCTGTTAAATAAATATGTACGTTTCGCTTAATTATTATTACAACAACATTGTGGAACTTAAGCGAAAACTACGGAGCCCTTAAGACCGTTAAGTTTTCTTAAGTGTGAGCAATACAATATTTGTTCTGCTCCCATATCCAAACAAGAACCCACTTAATGTTGCCGACATAACACTTTAAGGATATTTGCTTTGTAAACTTAATCAATTGTGGGCCGTATCTAAACTGGTACACAGGGTCGGTATCTGAATTATGACTTTGATGTCAAACCCTACTCTGATGCCAAAGTTTGACAGGTTTTCAGACTAAAGTAGCTTTTGACAAATACTCAAATATATCTTAATTCAGACATCGGAGGTAATGGTCTACTCTCAAGAAGCTACGCTGTGGCCACTTTAAATCGTGCGTATTGCTCATTGATTTGCGTCGCGTCGCGTCTCTGTGTTAGCTGTTAACTTGCTGTAACATAAGAGTTAATAAGTCGATGATGACAATTCGAAATTCTTTAGCACACATATATTTAAGGGATGTTTAACACACCGCACGATACAACAGCGGTTTTGGACATAATTGCTTTTCATTTAGCACAAATAGCAGTTACTAGGTCCATGGCCATGGACTTATATATTCTCTCAGTGAAAACGATCGTCAAAAGTCAAAAATATATGAGATTCACTGACTATGTAACATTTAGAGCAACCTCATACATTTTGAAATAGAATATCACTTTTGAATGAATTAATTGTGCTTCTAGCGAAACTGCTTTTGACTGAAATCCTTACCGTCCCGTAGTAGGGTTAATAGGTATAAGGTACTGAAACATAAAATACATAAAACGCTTGAAAAAGCTCTGCAAACAGTCTAAGTCAGAAGTTAATGGATAGTAAGTCTGTGTTCGCGACGTTAAGTGTCACTAAGCTTAAGTTTTCTTGTAGGTTTTACTTAGGTAAAAGTTTTAACGTAATACATTAGGAGACTTTCTAACCTACTCACTTACTTTTTATTCAATAAAGCTATCGGTAACAGGCTTTCAAATTTATAACATTAGAAGGTACATTAGTATACTGGATCTTTTAAAAGATGTTGGGAATACCACCTTTCCACTGTGAGTAGAAAGAGCTCTATACGGAGTCCGTTTAGCTCGCAATGGTGAACTGCTTAGAAGTGCTTGCACTGAATAAGAGTGAGTGGAGCGGACTAAACGAGTTCAAAGAGTCACGAAAGTGTCCGCAGAGTCGAGCGGATTCCTTACGGACTCCGCTCGACTCGCAAAACTGATTTTCATACGAGCACATCCACCGCGAGTGAGTAATTGGAGCGGATTGAGCGAGCTAAAATGGGTCCCCTGTATCTTGGCGTCGCAAGCTAGTTTTGTACGAACTCGCATGCTTCGCAAAGTCCGCTGGCAGTGGAAGGCAAATGTTGAAACACTTTCTTAGTGGAAGTGCAAAACTATTTTAC